>PVJA010011857.1:9483-53738 GCA_004027025.1 Myocastor coypus
TGTAATATAAGGAGAGACAGAGAGACAGACTGGAGCTCTAGCTGTTGCTGCTGCTCTGCTGCCCTGATTGACTGGCTGCCTCTGCTGCCATTTTGCTGCTGTTCTTCCGCCTTGAACTGGATGCTCTCCGCCCTGCTCCACTCAGCCTTGGGCCAACTGAATATGGACTGAAACCTCCACAAACTGTGAGCTAAATAAACCTTTCCTTCCTTCATTTTGAGTGTTGGGTATTTGTCCTGGCAACGAGCAAAAAGTAACTAATACAAGAAAGTATATGGCTGAAATTCTCTTTCAACTTCCACACAATTTGGTTAACTTGGGAACTTGCAGTCAAGACAGATAGAAGTTAAGGAAGCCTCACATGCATTTCATCCCTCCAAATGACAAAATTAATACATCTTGAGTTAAAAGTAATAACTATTATTGAAGGTGGTTATTTTCATATCAACGAGAAACACAGGCATGGGGTTGAAGGTGTAGCTCAGCGGTAGAGCATTGTGAGGCCTTGGGCTCCATCTCCTGGAACGTGGAGAGAGACAAAACAAGTAGGGCACTGCATTGTGGGATAGAAAAAACTTTTAAAGATCAACAGATCTGATTGCCTTGTAGCCAATCCAGATATAATGTCATCTAATTGTTACAAATGACATGAAACCATGTTCCCCAATCGTTTCCATGTTCTATATCTCCACTTGTTTTCTTCCTCACGTGTACCGTTTACAACCTAGATGTCCCCAGCAAGGTCATTGTAGTCTTACATTGCATGTTTTTACCACAAAGTGGATTAAAATGTGAATAATCCCCATTCAGCAACTGCAACTGTGCTTCTGCACCTTTCCCCCTGGCCAGCTGGATCCACCACGTCAACCCCTGTGAAATGGCGCAGCCAGATGGCCCTCCCATCCTAGGAGATAAGCTTCCTCCTGGGAGGGAGGGTCTCTGTCTTTCTTACAACTGTTTTCCCAGAGCCTAAAAAAACTCGCTGCATGTAAGTAGGTGTTTAATGCAAGTTTATTAAATGGATGAATGAATCTCTACAGAAATCATGCTTAGCCCAGAACTTAGCCTGTGGACAAAGGGCTGGGGAAGTCTAGAAAGTGGTAAAGGGGCCTGTGACTATACATCACTCCACCTAAAGTCTACAAACTGCAGATGTCTCCTGCAGTTACTTAAGGGCATGTTAGTTGAAAGTGTAATAAAAGTATAGTTACTGTTATGTAGGGGCCTACAAATGTTTTCTTACTAACAAGGGCTTCTCAGACAACTACTGTCCCTTCACCAGCTTGTTCACAGACATTCTTGTCAGTATTTTTGCTCACACTGGCATCTTACCTACAAAGCCTTCCTTTCCCCACCCCTCCCCACCCTATCGTCCAATTGCCTTCCCTTTTAAGTTCCAAATACCTCATCTACACCCTGAGCCAGTGCATCTCTAGATGAGACCAGGCAGGGAGACTGCAGTCAGTGACTTCCTGGGACCAGGGCTAAGGAGGAAGTGCCAGAAGGGACAGGAGGTGCCAAAAGACTCTGCTGGTGGAATCCCCTCCAGCCTGCCTGCCTGCCTGCCTGCCTCTCTACTGTCACAGAGCCCTCCACAGACGACTGGGGACTGGGACAGGAAGGCCTCTAACAGAAGCCCCTGCTGGCAAGGTGCATCCACTCTGTGTATCCCCAAGTACAACACACTCACTCCTGACCCTTCTACTTTTCACACCATACCAGATTGGATGCATTTTCTTAGGGGTTCTTGGCCCAAATTTAGCCACACCTGGCAGACTCAGTGCCCACTAAAAGATACTACAGAGTTTGGGCTCCCAGAAGATCTTGAGTCATTTCCCAGGAAACTGGCTCAGGAACCCAGGAAGGAAAGTAAAGCAGGCAGTCAGGGAAGGGAAGTTAAGGCACAGAATGTGTCACTAAGCAAGTTAACATTGAAACTGAGGCTTAGCCAAGCTAGACCGAGGGAGCCACTGTCTGCCCAGAGGGAAATGGGAGCTTCAAATTAAACACCAACCACAACAATCAAGGTTTGAACTGTCCCCTGGGGTAAGAGCTGGAGAGTAATTCTTCTGCAGGCTGGGAGGAGCTCTCAGGCAAGGACATATAGAGGATAGCAGTAAAAGCACCTGTAATAAGCCTGGGAATGTAGTTCAGGGTTAGAACAATCGCCTAGCATGTATAAGACCTTAGGCTCCATCCACAGTGCCAATAAATAAATACAAAAGAGCACACAGGCTGAGTGGCACTGAGGCCCAGTAGGCATGTGGGAGGCTCTGGCCACACTGCTGTTATATACATAAAAGTGTGAGAAGAGACGTGCAGGGGAATACAAGGAACATAAGTCAGAAATTGATCTAGTTGATAGATAAAGCCAAAACTTACATGTGACAAGATCCTATGTAAAAAAAATTTAGAGATACACTATCCAAGCAAAATAGTTTATACATAATTATTGTCCTGAATGTGTAAGGTATCTTCCTGTAGTGCAGAAGAGAAGCAGATAAAAGCTAAGACATGCCTCCTCACTCAGGCACAGGAGGACTGCCCAGCAGAAGCTGGAGACTCTCGGGGAGGAGGCTGAGCTTTTATCAGATTGGACTAGAGGTGGAGCTTACATGGGCTGTACAGTGCATAACAGGTGCCCACTGGGAGAGGCATGGTGCATCCCAAAATCAGAAAAGGACGTTCACGGCTACCTGGGTAAGAAAACAAGTCAATCTAGGAGCAGCTCTGCGTGGTTGATTTTGGAACCCGGGGCCGTGCTGGCCACCTCTGTGATGACCCGGTGACCTCTGTATGGGCACAGAGCCATCAGATAGTTCAAAGAATTATTACCAATCACACATAATGACAACTCTCCCGAGAGACTGAAGGACATGATCATGTAAAGAATTAGAGCCAAGTGTCAAAAAGAGCAGATCAAATACGCAACAAGCATACAGAATATACAAGCTGTGCAGTTAAAATAAAATACAAGGTCTTGATATGTGCCTGTAATCCAAGCACTCTGGGAGGCTGAGGAAGGATCATCACAAATTTAAACCCAGTGTGGAGAAGGGGAGAAATCAGGGGAATATAGCTTAGCATGAAGGCCCTGGATTCAATCGCTGGTAATAGGAGAAAAGAGAAAATCCATTTCTTGGCTACCAAATTGACTGTAAAAGTTTAAGTGTAGGGAATATTGGCAGATGGATGGCAAAAGAAGTATGCAGGTGTCTTGGTTATCTTTCTCTGGTTACTGAGGTGAAATACCCAACACCTAAAGTTAAAGGAGGAAATATCTATTTAGCAAAAGTAACAAAAGCATAAAGAGAATAGGCCTTCTCCTCCCTTACATTGTAAGCAGGCTGCCCACCCCCACCCCTGGATGTGTGGATCACTCACACCTTCTCTGTGCCCTCCTCTTGCCCAGGCTTGAGATGGTTAAGAAGTGAGGGCCCTGGCCACCTGCTGTGTCACTTAAACTTATAAACTTCTAAGCTGATACAGTGAATAACATCCTAGAGTGCTAAGGGCAGATCGTCTACCCCCTAGGAGGTACATGTGCCGAGTTACTTAGTTACGCTTCTAGACCTCCTAGTTAACACAGTGTATCAACCCTAAGAGCAAGAAAAAGGCCCTCTCATTGTATTGCCCTTTCAGAGTGTAAAAATTAGTATCTGTCAAAAACAAAAATACATGTACTTTATGGCCAGCGATTCTACTTCACAGTATGTCTACCCTGAGAATACTGGGCCTAGGAATATTTGAAATTATGCAGACAGGCCTAAAAAAGGAGACAGGTGACATATGGAGTGACAGGTCACTATTAAAAAGAATGAACTAGATAGCTATGTAACAGAGTGGGTAGATACCCAAGACATATGACAGCATGTGAAGAAACAACTGCATTCAGTATTATACTATTGTATAAAGCATACTCAGACATGATGCATCCCTGCTCCAGTTTACAAGAAGTACCAAGCAATTTCTACAAGTCTGATTACATATACAACACAGCTTAAATCACATCCAGAAAGGGACCACAAGCCCACACTGTGGCTGTTCTGATCTTAAACAGGATTAACACTGGTACCATTTGAAGGGAAGTTTGGCCATATCTGTTAAGTTTCAATTTGGAGAAAGGATTGTTGTTTGGGTGTTATTTGAATGTGACACAATAGGTCAGCTTTGGATGGTGTGTGACTCAAAGAGTTCTCCTTCAGGGCAGGCTGACAGCTCTGTGTCTCCTTCAGAGACCAGCTTCAGAGGCTCCTCACAGGCTCTGGCAAAGGCCTGTTCAAATGCTTGGAAAAAGGTGACAGAGAAGGCATTGGAGCTAGGCCACAGAGAGCTGCCTTTCCAAGTTCAAGAACTTGAAGTCCGTTTGGCAGAAGTCAATTCTATGTGGGTGTCTCTAACCCAGTTTCTGCGACTACATGTGGGATACCACATGTCAGTTTTATGCTGTTTCAGAACCAGAAGATGGAGCTCCAAACATTTTAACTTTTTCTCCTTTTCTATTTTGCTGGAATCTTGGCAAAAGGTGCCAGTCCGCTTCTTTAGTTCTAGATCTTTCCATTCCCCACCTAAACGCTCTGTGATTATATAGTTTTCAGATTATCAAACACCAATTCGCAACAATAGAAGACAAGGGGGACTGGTGGAGAATGCAGAGCCTGTGTTCCCACCTTTGGGGACCTCTTGTTTGAGGAGCAGCTGGCTCTGATTTGTGGCCAGCTTACTCTGCCTCTCTCTCTACCACAGTAAGAAGGGAAGGAAAGAAAGCTTATTGCTTACTTCTACTCTTTCATATTTTGAAGTCTATAACTTGTGCACTTATAACTACCTAAAATCCTGTAATAAAGAACATTAAGCCTTAAGAAATCTCAACTCACTACACATGTAATAATTCCATTTTCCCAATAAGTGACCCAAACAAACACTGCTTTCCTGCTCACATCCCTATATCCTCATGTAAGACAAAGTACCAGTCCCACCACACATTTGGTCACAAGGTATAGAAAAAAAAACATGCCCTGAGTAAAGAGAATGTTACCCAGATGAGAACTTACTTTGGACTCTTCTCTGGTTGGTAAGCTTTCCAAAATGAGTTCCTTGTCCACAAAAGCCTTGCTTTCCACAACCTCTAAAGACTCATGGAAAATAATGACCTTTCTAAATTTCTGTAATTGTACTTTATTAACTTCATACCAGTGGCTCTATCTGCATTTGGTTGTTCAGCATGAATTCATTTATTCACTGCTTTTTTCATTAAGTATTTATTGAGTACTGCTGAAACACTGCAGGAGGGTTATGACTGGTGGAGTGTGCCCACACACAGACACACAAATACACACACACACACACACACACACACACACACACACACTTTATCTACAAGTCTTCAATGTATTTATCCAGGAATACACAACCTAAGACAGCCACAGAGACTTAAGAAGCAGCCACAGCACATTAAGATTTGTCCCTTGTCCTTTGTTCTCTAAGCCAAGTGCAAAGCTGGCAGTGACCTTGGCAAGGCTCCACTGTGGTGAGGCTCTGAAAAAGTTAAGAGAAATATTCTCTTGCTTTGCCATTTTTTGGGAGGGAGGTTATGGTTATGATTTTGCTGGATTTTAAAAATTAAATTTATTTTGTAACTGTGTCTTGTTTACTTTTACTGTCATTGCTGGGACAAATACCTGACACTTAAAAAGAAGAAAGAAAAGGTTTATTTAGCTCATAGTTTGTAGAGGTTGCAGTCCACACTCAGCTGCTTCCAAGACAGAGGGCCATGGAAGAGAGCAGCAGTTCATGATGGTGGAAGGCAGCAAAACAGCAAGAGCACGGGGGAAGAGCAGCAGCAATAATGGCAGCAGAGAGAAAGTTTATCTCCCTTAGGTTGCATTCAGGCTCTCTGCCCTAGGCCAAGTGCAGCACTCGCACCCACAATCCCAGCAGCACTCGCACCCACAATCCCAGCACTGATCATGAGTTAGTCACAAAGTCTAGAAGTCTACCCCATGACTGTATGAGGCTTTGGGTGGACAACTAGACACAAACCATAACAAACTGATACATTGAAAACAAGAAAAGGTACAATAGTAACAAAATATCATGTGTTCTTAACTCCATGTATACATCATGTAATGTTCAGCTCAGATGAAATATATTTCTCTCCTCATTCACTATGGCTGGGAGTGTAGCTCAGTGGTAAAGTACATGTGCAGCATGCATATGGCCTGTGTTTGATCTCTAGTACCAAAAACAAAACAAAATTGGCACTTCTTTATGGCAAAAATATATTTATAATTCTTCTTTCTAGCATTTTGAAATTTATGGTATATTACCTATTGTCACCTTACTATGGGGTGGCATGGCACAACTTCTTGCCCTTATCAGTACCTTAGTCTCCAGCAGCTTATATTACCATTTTGAAAAGCTTATATTAACAATAGACACATGTTTAAGGGAAACTTTATATATATATATATATATATATATATATATATATATATATATAGGCCCTCTGTTTCTTGATCCAAATTCAACATAAGGAAATATACATGTGCCATAAGTTTGTACCTGGGTCAAGTACCATGCATACCACGCATTCCAGCACAGTCTTTGCACCCATGCTCCCCAGAGACTGCAAAGGCTCATGTGGCAGTGTCTAGCATAGCCTCCCAGCTCTAAGGCTGGGTCTCTATGTGCCTACAGTGCATCTCCACTGGCAAATTCAAAAGGGCTTAAATGGAACTCATTTTTATTTCTTTCCCTTTTCTCACTCCACAAACCTGGTTTCCTTTGAGCTTTCAGAAAATTATTTTTCTGGGCTGGTGAGATAGTTCAGTGGTCTAAAGCACTTGCTTAGGCAACCAAAGAGACCACTGTTCAATCCCTGGCACCATATGCTGTGCCAGCCCAACCCCCAGGGCAGGCTGAGCCAGCCAACACATAAATAAATAAATAAAGTTTTAAAAAAAGAAAATTACTTTTCTGCAGTCATCTCTGTGAAATGTCAATTTACAACCTTGCAGGAAATATTTTTCTTTTCCTTTTCCTTTCTTTGTTTTCGGTGCCAAGGATTAAACTCAGGACCTTGCATGTGCCTTTACACCACTGAGCTATCTCCCCAACCAGGAAATACTTTTCCTTTCACTTCTGTTTTACTTCCCACATCCAGTCTGCACTTCCTGTTCAGTCCACATACACTGTGCACTTCAGTCCAGTCCTGCACCTCCATTTGTCAGAAACTCTCCTCTCTCTACAAAATCTCTTTTTCTCCTAGTAGCTTCCATCCTCTTCCTCCTCTATCCTCCTACATAGCTATATTAATTCCATAGCAAGTTCTCAAATAACCATTTACCAATCCAATTATTTAAATGCAGGGTGACCAACAATTGCATTTTTCATTAATTTTTATGAGATAATATAAGAGGAAATACACAGATGATAATTTTATTGAGTTCATGCCATACAAGAATTGACTGGTTGCAACAACAGCTGATTGAGCAAGGCTCAGGAAAATGGGTGTGTAGGCAGCTGTAAGGTCTGTGTGATGCTTGGAGTGAACTGCTAAGTGGATGAAACGCAGGGCATTTGGATTCATTCAGTCTGGCAGCACAGCCCTCATCTGTCTTTCTAAGCATGGCTCTTGTCATACACTGCTCCAGCTTAAGCTCTCCCTTTTACATTACTGCTTTTTTTGGTTTTTTTTTTCATTTTTTTATTCATTTTAACGAGAAAAAAAGATAAGATAGCAAGGAAACAGTTTCAAAACAAGTTAGTAGGATGGTTACAATTAATACCATGCATATTGTTGCCTTTATAGTAGTTATTCAGACCTGGTATCTTGTCTAAACAATGTTACTACAAACTTTTATTCCCAATGAACTAAGAGAAAGTAGCTATATATCTATTCTATATATATGTATCCTTGTGTGTATATATATATTTTTTTGATTTAAAGTTTCTAATACTAGGAGAAAATAACATACCATGTCTTATAAGTAGATTGTGAGTCAGAGATATAGTATGAATCACAAAACAAAAAGTATAATTAAACAATATTCAGAAAATTAATTAAATATTAATTAATTAAAATTAGATGAAATATTTCAAAACAATATTCCAAAATTCAAATCAAATCATGATTCCAACTTAGAAGCCAGAATGTTATGTATCATATGTATGAATCTGTAATCAATTCAGAGTACTTGCATAGTATAGTTTTTTGTTTGTATGTTTGTTTGCAGGGCTGGAGTTCAACCCCACAACTTTGCACTTGCTAGGCAGGCACATGTGCAACAGAACTATCTCCCCAGCCCCAGTATTTGAATAGGTGAATATATACAAAGATATCAACTAAGAAAAAGTTTCCATGATAGCAAAGAATTACTAAGAATAAAATATAACATAAATACTCAAATTGCAAATATATGACCAGAACTTCTAACATTTTGGGGGTAGGATATTACACAAAGTTCTAGTATGTTGTGTACATGGATAGTGTCCGTGATGCTTACTGGTGGCCAGGTGTCACTTGTGGGACGGAGCTACTGCTATTTCCTTAATGTCCACGCTGTAGACCCAGACAGAATCATGACCCATAGGGTGCATGAGAAGTCCATTTGTAGAATATGCTGATGGACATATATAAAAGAATAGTTGAAAGACTGCTGTTGTCTACCTCTTTTTCTCCCCTGTTTAATCATTTGCCCTATTTGGTGGGTTCTTTCCATTCTCCTTCAAGGATTTGTGTCATTGTGATCCTTCTCTAGAATATCTTTTAATAAACTATGCCGGGTTGGCTTTGTCATCATGAAATTCTTTAGTTGTTCTTTGTGATGGAAGTATTTCACTTCTCCACTGAACTTGAAAGAGAGTTTTGCAGGGCCTAGCAGTCTGGGCTGGAATTTGTTTTTTTGCAAGACTTGAAGTACTTTGCCCCACGCTCTTCTTGACTTGATGGTTTGTAAAGAGAGAGCTGTTGTTATTCTGATGGTTTTCCTTTAAATGTAATCTGTTTTTTTTTTTTTTCTCTAGCAGCTTTTAGTATGCTGTTCCTGTGCTAAATTTCTGGGATCTTGATTATTATATGTCTGGATGTGGTTTTAATTGGGTTGATGTTATTTGGAGTTCTATATGCTTCAGTTGACTGAACATCAAATTGTGTCCCCATATTTGGGAAGTTTTCTGCTATTAATTCTTCCCATAATCTTTTAATATCATTTGTACAGACTCCTTTTTTCTCCTTGTGGCCTGTTAGTCTTACAATGTTCATTTTTGCATCATCTTGCAGATCTTATTTTTTCTTGCATCCTAGTTGTTATTAAGAGATCTTTTCTTGGGGCTGGCAGGATGGTTCAGCACTTTAAAGTGCCTGCTTAGGAAAGCTTTGGCAACCACAGGGACCAGGGTTCGACCCCCGGTACCACATGCTGCGCCAGCTGCACCCTCAGGGCAAGCTGAGCTGCCCCCCCCCCAAAAAAAAGAGGAAGAGAGAGATCTTTTCTTACCTCTTCACTAGCTGCAATGGTGTCTTTAAAGTCTGAAAGTCTGTTTTTTCACTTTCATTGAAATGGCTTTGCCAGCTTGTGATTGAGGTTTTAAGTTCCTGTATATAGCACTTTGAATCTGCTTCATACATTCTGTTACTTTCCTTTTTTTTTAATTTATTTATTTATTTTCTTGTTTCAGAACCTTTGTTTATTCACTCATTTTTATGGCCGACTCAGCCCACTCCAAGGGCAGGGCTGGCGCAGCATGTGGTGCCGGGGATCGAACCGCAGTCCCTGAAGCCACCCAAGCTTCCCCAAGCAGGCGCTTTAGACCACTGAGCCATTCCGCCGGGCCCCGATTCTGTTACTTTCCTATATTGCTCATTCAAGGATTCCATAATTTTTCTATTCACCTCTATTTTTTAATCGTTGTCTTTAGACTTAGTACTTCTATTATTATAGATATTATTTATTTCTTTTTCTACTTCAGAAATTATTTCTGATCTGATTTCCTCTATACCTTTCTGCAGCTGTTTCTTTACTTCAGATGCTATTATTTCAGAGATGTCAGGTGTGATTTCCAATTTGTCCTATGCTATTGTCTCCTGTATTTGTTGTGGGTGGGCTTGGGGTCTGAGAGAACATTTTTCTCCTTCTCTTTGTCATTTTCTATAGTCCTGTCTTCTGACTTTTGTTTTTCTTGTTTCAGAACTTTTTTGTTTGTTTATTTATTTATTTATTTTTATGGCTGGCTCAGCCTGCTCTGAGAGCAGGGCTGGCACAGCATGTGGTGCCAGAGATCAAACCGCAGTCCCTGCAGCTGCCTAAGCTTTCCTAAGCAGGCGCTTTAGATCACTGAGCCATCCTGCCTGGCCCCTGTCTTCTGACTTTTGGTTTAGAGCTTTGGCAGAGTTCTTACCTTAGTACCAGGTCCAGATCTACCAAGTTCAAAGTCATCCAGGTGAGTGGGCCTTGGGTCTGGCTTCTGAGCTCCACTTATTCCTGTTGCAGCCCTTGGAGGCAAACCTGCTGTGCCACTCTGGCAAGATGTTCTGCTCCTGGATCAGCTGGGTGGGTGGGTCTTGTCTCTAGTCTCTCTGCAGGGAGCTCTGCAGCAGTTTTCCACACTTGGCATGCTGGGCTTGGTTGCTGGTCAAATGAGTTTCTGGTAGGCGCAGGAAGGTCTCACTCATGTGCCGGGCCTGAGCCTGATTGCAGGGCCAAATTGGCATTACTGATTTTTTTTTTTTTTTTTTTTTTAGTTACTGTTGTTGTTCAATTATGTTGCTGTTGAGCTCCCTAGTCATTGCTGAACTGACTCTAATATCCTGAACCTCTCAATAACCTCTCAGTAAATACCTTGCCTGTCATCTGCCTTGTACAAAACATACTTACTTGTGCTGTGGAGTATGCAAAATAAATTATTCAGAGTTCGTGCCTTTAAGGAACCTTCAGTCCAAAGAATGATCAATAATCTACAGAAGCAAATACAAAGTGAGAAAATCAAATTTAGGGCTGAGAGATGAAAATAAAATGCTTACAGGTGTGTATGCCTATTACCTAATGCATTAGTCATTATCTCATTGCCCAGACAAAATACCTGACACCTGAAATTTAATGGGAAAGATTTACTTTTGGCTCATGTTTTTAGAGTTTAGTCCATACATAGATGGTTCCAAGACAAAAAGGGCATGGAAGAATGTCAACATAGAAAACAACTGCTCAGGGCTGGGGAGATAGCTCTAAGCCACCCCAGGTGCACCATGACAGCCCAGAATCATAATCAGGTGTGGTGGCACGCATCTGTAATCCCAGCACTAAGGGAGACTGAGACAGGAGGATGACTATGACTCAAACTGCTTAGCAGGACCATATATATATATATAAAGAAAGGGGCTGGAGAGATAGCTCAGTGGCACAAGTGCCTGCCTGGTAAGTACAAGGTCCTGAGATTAATCCCTGGTACTGCAAAAAGAAGGAAAAGGAGAAGGAGAAGGAGAAGGAGAAGGAGAAGGAGAGAGGAAGAGGAAGAAGGAGAAGGAGAAGAAAGAAGAGGAGGAGGAGGAAGAGGAAAAGGAGGAGGGAGGGGGAGAAAGAGAGAGAGAGAACCACAGAGATAGCTCAGCAGTCTAAGCTCCTGCCAGCCTAGGTAAGCACATGGACCCACCTTTGACCCCCAGTACCACATGCCATGGCAGCCCCACCCCCAGGCATGCTGAGCAGGCCACCAAGACCAGGCATGATGGCATACACCTATAATCCCAGTGCTGGGGCAGCTGAAAATATGAGGATCACTATGAGTTGCAACAGCAAATTGAGGCCTTATACCAAATACATTAAAAGAAAGAAAGTCCGCCGAGCGTCATCGGGGTCTCCTGCTTCAACAGTGCTTAAACGGAGCCTGGCCCTCGCCCGCCCCCGCCGCCACCCGCACCGCCGCAGCAGCCCAGCCAAGCCTTGCCAGCCGCCGCCATAACGACCTCCTCGCCCTCGCAGGTGCACCAGAACTACCATCAGGACGCCGAGGCCACCATCAACCGCCAGATCAACCTGGAGCTCTACACCTCCTACGTCTACCTACCCATGTCTTACTACTTTGACCAGGACGATGTGGCTTTGAAGAACTTCGCCAAATACTTTCTTCACCAATCTCATGAGGAGAGAGAACACGCCGAGAAGCTGATGAGGCTGCAGAACCAGCGCGGCGGCCGGATCTTCCTTCAGGATATCAAGAAACCAGATCGTGATGACTGGGAGAACGGGCTGAATGCAATGGAGTGTGTGCTGCACTTGGAGCAGAGCGTGAACCAGTCCCTCCTGGAGCTGCACAAGCTGGCCACTGATAAGAACAACCCCCATCTGTGTGACTTCATCGAGACGCACTACCTGGACGAGCAGATAAAGGCCATCAAAGAGCTGGGTGACCACGTGACCAACCTGCGCAAGATAGGAGCCCCTGAGTCCGGCATGGCAGAGTACCTCTTTGACAAGCATACCCTGGGGGACAGTGACAATGAGAGCTAATGTCAGCAAGACAGCATATGCATGTTGGGGCTACCTTAACCTTTTCTATAAACTGTAACAGAACATCTACTTAAGTTCTTTAATTCCTTCAAATAAAGAAATTTGGTACCTGGGGAAAAAAAAAAAAAAAGAAAGAAAGAAAGAAGAAAAGAAAGTAAGAAAGCACTTTCTCAGTCATAGCAATGAGGAAGAAGAAGGGAGCTGTTGACAAGAATACATCCATCGAGGTCAAGGTCCCATAACTCACCCCTACCAACTAGGCTGTGCCTCCTAATAGCACATTAGAAGATGAACTCATCCATTAATAAATCCAGTGATGACTGCAGCACCCCTATGGTTCAATTACCTTCTAAAAGCACCAATTCTATGCACAGATATTCTTAGCAAACATTTTAGAATTAAACCTTAACATACTGATTTTAATTCAGCCTGAGGCTGGTGAAAATTTCAAATCACCCACACTCTAGTCCTACAACCTAGTTACTAAAACATCAACTTCTCAAATTTCATCATTATCTGCAATAATTTCGTAGCTGAGTGTGGGGCTTTATTACTTTCCTGGGACCTTAAATAGCCAAAGGAGCTGAGAATAGGTCCAAACAGTCTTCAGTGTTCCTTCAGAAGCATAGGCAACTCTGGATGGACACCTGGAACCTTCAGTGACTAAGTCAAGTGTATCTGAATGACAAAGTAGTATACAAGGAAGAAGTAAAGTAATAATATAAGAATAATCATTTCAAAGTTCTAAAATTAAAAAGAAACATTCTGAGGATGTTTCTGAACACCTGCCTCTGAGATTTTCAAACACAGAAATTCACAGGGTCACAAAAAAGTAATAGAACAAGGTGACCCTGTCCTGCTAGCTGAATAGCAACTCCATGAATATATCTTGCCTATTTTCATGCTTTTCAGTCAACTATAGCTATTTTGGAGTCATTCCTGTTTAAATGTTTCAGTTCTACAGAATTGCCCAAATTTCAAAGAGCAATCCCAGAACACTGAAATATTTCTAATCCATGTATTCCTGGACATGTTCACTAATGTTACAGAAATGATATAGAATTATATAATTATTATTGAAACTTTAACATGAAGGTTAATATAAACATTAATATAAAAATATTTCCAGAAAGAAAGAAAGAAAAGAAAAGAAGAGACATGTGATTGAGGGAGAGAAGAGGGAAAGAAATTTTTTTCTTTTATATCTTTTTAATTCTTTCATACATGGACATATAATTACTTAAAAATCAAAATCAAGATGTGATATACATATATATATATATATATATATATATGTTATACATTCACACACAAGGAACTTACGTACTGTACACATGTACTAATAATTTGTTTTACTTTAAAAAATCTTTTCAGTAAAATTTTTAAGTTAGTCCCCAGGTGATTCTCAGGGACAGAGGCTTACCTAGCATGTGCAATATCCTGGGTTCGACTCCTGTACCTCAAACAAGAGTTCATTAAGGAATTTGAACGCTTTATGGACCTGAATATATAGAACACTTTTAGTTTCCCAATAAAATTTGTTTGTCCCCAACAAACTTTCTAGCTGAATAGAAACTCCATGAATATATCTTGCCTATTTTCATGTTTTTCAGTCAAGTACAGCTGTTTTGGAATCATTCCTGTTTAAGCGTTTCAGTTCTACAGAGTTGCCCAAAGCTCCACTCCTCCCATGACCACAAGCTGCAGGATGAGTGGCAGGGTGGGGCAAGGTGCATGAGCTCTGGCTCCCCTGGGATTGGGGCAGGGAGGAAGGAGAGAAGAAGTGTGGCCTCCCCACAAGTGAGTGGACAAGGTCACAGTCTTCTCCACAACTGACTGGGCCACTAAAATTGCCTGGTACTTAGTGACCTAGCCAGGACCAGTGTGTGAGCCCTATGATTCCCTTGTGAAGGGAGATCTAGTGACCTCCAGGGGCAGAGGGTGACTTGATAGCATTCCCAATGTCGGGCACCCTTTTTACCCTCCTGACTATACTTATCTTGGGACAACTGTGACTTTCAGATATTGTGGGAGCCAACTATCAGGTGGGCAGGCTGTGTAAAGCCTGTCGACCCCACCATGAAAGAAGCAGCCAGCCGCCCAGAAACCCCTACCTTCGCCCAGATCCTGTCCCACTCATGCCATCCCCACATTGTCCTTCTTTTCCACATTTCAGCAGCACACAAGAAGTCTGTAACTCACCAAGTCACAGAGCCAGGGAACAATGTGTCTTTACTGTTCTTTCCAAGTAATTTCCTGAGCTCCAATCACCCATATACTTGAATTGAGGGGGGCAATAGACACTACATACACTGCTCCAGAGCCCGGACTTCTGTTTCCCAAATGCCACCACCTGGCCCCTATAGTTCAGAGCCATGGGGTGTGGTTGGCCACTTCCCTAATTGGGGCCTGCAGGAGGGTAGTTGGTGGTAACCCTATAAATGTAGGATATGGAATATATTATGCCTTCTACCTTCAGTTTGGGTTTTAGAGGTAGCACATGGCAAAATAAAAGTCTCTGTTTGACAAGATGGGTTCAGTGTGCTTGGTTCCCGTCATCTACATATGGTCCAGACATCCCCATAATCTCAGTTCTAAGTGATCAGAATGATTTTGACAATTGTAGTTTTGAATCTACTATACAATCAAGCGCCATGAAATTTTTTTAAAATCTAGTTTCCATATCCACCCCCCATTGACTTGATTAGAATACCCATGGCTAGAACCAGGGGATGTGTGATTGATTTAGATTCTGCTGCTTGAGTAGGGGGTATAGTTCCATTGTGGAGTGCTGCTTAATATGCACAAGAGCCTGAATTCAATCCCCCACAACAGGGGAAAAAATGCAAGAACCTGGGCATTTCAAAACACATAAAAGGAGGAAGAAGAGACAGACTTAAATGAAATATCAGAGACTATGTGGGGTTAACACACAAACACAGTGAATAGAAATCATACTTACTACATGTATGTAGCTCTAATAATTAGACTGGTGCTTAGCATATGGTAGACTTTCAATAAGTGCTGATTATAGGAATGCATAGATAAACAGAAAATTCCATTTCAAGGTGAATCAAGTGCTCATCTCAGCAATATATATGATAGCTGAGTGGAAAGACAAGCCTATTCTCTCAGTTGTAAAAGCTGTTATAATAAAATGTCACTGACTGGCTCGCTTATAAATGATTGGAAACTTATTTCACAGTTCTGCAAGCTGGAAAGGCCAAGACCAAGGTGCCCTTAGGTATGGCATCTGAGGAGGGGCCCTGGTAGACAGAGCAAGGCAGCTCTCTGGGCCTCTTTATAAAGGCAGTACCCTACTCACTAGGGCTCTACCCTAATCCTTAATGGCCTAACTACCTCTACCACTCCACTTCACAGGGTCATTCCAGTGATGATTAGGTTTCCACATAAGAATTTTAGGGAGACACAGATATTCAGACCATTCTGTCAACCGAATGCAGATGCACTGTCTCTGGAGTAATAGTAATACAAACAGGTGTTCTCTGAGTTTGGACATCACTAAATGAGATGAGACAGAAATACTACTCACAGGAGCTCACTGGCCGTGTGTGCAGGAAGTCCCAGGGATGTGTAGCTACCATGATGGGATCTTGAACCAACTAGAAGAAATGAAATTACAACAAAAGTGGGGAGCTGGAGGATCCTGTGATCACTTGGTATGGCCCTTTCCCTCATGAAAACAGACCTGCTAAAGTGACTGGATCATTTAGAGTAGTGGAGATTTACTGACTGAGTAACATTCTGTTTATCAAACTCTACAGTTACGCATCTTTGCCCAGGGAAATCAAGAAGTAATTGTGAGCCTATTTGAGACTGCAGTGTTATAATCATTGAGTAAAGCATGTAATATTCAATAAAATAAAATTAAAGGAAGTTGGTACTTTGGGGTCGTTTTGAAGTGACGGCATTGCTCTAGGTTGTTCTGTTGCTGTTGCTATTGTTATTCTTTCAGACTCACCAACGAAGGACAAAGAATCTATTTTCCCACCCACACTAAGGCAAGAGGAATCCTGGTTTTTAAAGGATGAACTTCTTACCTCCTCACTAGAGTAGGCAATAGAAGGTATGTTGGAGGAGATAAGTGTAAGACCTCAGCAGAGGAGATGCAGAGAGGAGATAGTGGAAGTTGCCACTGGAAAGAGAGGAAACTTCTGTGCTGTGAAATAAGGACAGAAAGTAATGTTTTATAGATGCTCAGTTGTGATCTCTCTGACACCAAACATCCAGTGGTAAGGTAGCATGGAGCTGCATGATGTGAGCAAAAAGGAATTAGACCCACAGCCTCAGCAAGAGATCCCCTGAACAATGGGAAGGGCAACACAAGACTCTTCAAAGTGGGTCCTGTTCACTTGGATGGAAGATGCTTCCAGAAGGTCACTGAAGGTCCTCTTGAGGGAGGAAGAAGAGCCCTTGAGGAGGCCTGGTGCTTGGTACCTCAGTGCTCATCCCACACATGGGAGGGCTCATCGTTTCTCAGCCTTTTGGCTAAGGTCAACTGTAAGAGTGGGGCTCTGAGCCACATTTCATGCAATTTTTCTTGTGCCAAATCATTGCAGAAAAATGTGTATCTTCTAATGTTTATCTGAACTCTTTAGACCTGACTTACAGGCAAACTTTCATAGCTTACTTCCATAGTGGTGAATCTTCTTCTAAGAGTAACTTGTATAGAATTACCTCTGGGCAAGTCCTCTTGTTTCTGCATAGTGAGGAAACCCTCCCCTATCACTCACTTGACAACCAGAATCTCATCAAATGTAATGCTATTTTCTAATGTTCACAAACAGTATTAAATACATTTAGGGAAAAGCCACAAGGTCATTAATTCACCAAACAAACCTCCAAAGAAAATGAGAACAGCTAATTTTACTTTCTGACTAACACAGACAGCATTTTCTACAGAGGAATCACCTGCAATTTCAGAGAAAAAAAAAGAAGTTACGTTTGTTGGCTGTATGCTCAGTAACGTATCCGGGATTCCACAGGAGAAAATATGCAAGAGGAGTAACCGGTGATTCATTACTTAGCTTTTCTTCTCTTCTGTTTTTTGCTTTCAGCTGCCGGTGGGACTGTTTACCTGTAATGGTTGGGTAATCTGTTGTTATATTTCTCTTTACATCGGTTCTTTTTAAGGTCAACAGAGAAATGCCTTCATTACCTCACCACTTCCGTATCGAAATACCTTTCCCTGAAGCCAGCCTGCCTCCACATCCCCTACATATTCTCATTAAACTATTTCTCAGTGATAACCTTGACCATTTTCCCTCATCAAAACTTCTTAATCTAATTACCATTAAATTCAAAGAATGTTCATTGCAAGACTAAGAAGTTCAAAGCAGTGTTCTTAATACCATAAGCGATACTACTTTGAATATGATAGCCCCACCTTTAGTCACTTTGCACTCAGCTAGGAGCTACAGATATTTGCTGACCTCTCAAGCAGCGCATGCTAAATTCTAATTAAGATTAAGACAAAGAAAAGGATGAAGCGGGTCCATTTCCTGGTTACTCTCAGAAATTATTTTGCTTACAAAATAATCTCAATCAATTATTTGTTAGTGATTGTACTTTATAAACCAACTCTATCCAACTACTCTTACTTCCCTATGCGTTCCATACAAACCCTGAGCTCTGTCCACATTGGCCTATTTAATCCCAAAAGTACCTTGCAGCTTCCATCTCCTCTCTGTCGGGTGCCTGCTCCTCTATGTAAATAGTTACCCCAGGCTTCTCTTCCTGTCTGAGTGTTACTTATGTACAAATCACATTTTCCTTCAAAACCTTCCTGCATCTGCAACTAACACCTAACCACTTTTCTAAATCTACAAAAGCCTCCCCATGCACGCCTACTCTGGAGCTCACAGGATCAACAGGCCCTTCCTGTCTGACATCTCCACCCCCGTCCGGTAGCTCAGCCTCATACCCTCAGCCTCAGCCTTGTGGCTTATTCTTTATTGCTTGCGTTCTTTGAGCTATGCCAAGTCCTCAGTCATCAACTCTGCCTTTAGTAGCTAAGGGACAGGGGCTTCTGCTTTGGATACCTCAGTAGCCTGCCTCTCCTGACTTTGTAGCACACTCCTCCTCTCCAGTGGTGTTTCGTTTCTTGCTATTCACCTGCTATGAAATCGTCACAGATAGGAAAATAAAAGCCTAACAATTTGTGCATATAAGCAGAACACAACATGGGTGAACTTTGAGGACTATATTAAGTGTAGTAAGTGAAATAAGTCACATATAGAAGGAAAGCTATAGTACGATTCAACCAGGTCCTTAGAACCATTAGCATCATAAAGACAGAATGTAAAACAGTTGTGACCAGGGTCTGTAGGCAGGAGAAATAAGGAATTGTTCATTGGGTGTTTTGGTTCACATTGAGAACATCTCCTCAAAAGCCTCAAGTGATCAGAGGCGGGCTTTTTTAGAAGGTAACTGCATTATGGGGTATAATAACTGACTTCCTCCTATGAAGTAGAGTCTGGGTAGAGGTGGCCCCAGGAATGTGCACTAAAAGGGTGCTTTTGTGTCATGGCTCCTCTCTCCTCCCTCAGCTTCCTCCATGTCACGAGCAGCTTCCCTCCACCAGACCCTCCACCATGCCCCTCTCCTGGGAGCCAGCCAGCTATGGATTGAAATTTCAAAACCCATGAAAATGCACTCCTCCTCCTCTCAATTATATCACGTATTCTATTTCCATAATGAGAAACTGACTGAGAGTAACTACACTATGGGCATGGTGTTCCAGAACAAAAAGTTCTGAAGACGGGAGCGCTGATGACACAACAGAGTGAGTGTACATCATGCCACTGGACCATACGAAATATAAGAAAAGTGATTAAAATGGTAAATTTTGTTATGCATACTTTATCACCACAAAATAAACAACAATTCCAAATGAATCCTTCCAAAATTATAATACTAAGGATTTGGTAGAAAACCAAAGTGGAAAGAAAAAAGAAAGAAAGAAAATTAAAGTAGAGATCTTCTCCAACACTCATTCCTTTTGAGAGTCCTAACTAGCTAGAGAAATGCACCCCTGCTGTAATTTTATAAAGCCAAATATTTCTCCACATGCACCTTTGTTCTTCCTAGTCCTTGGCCCCAGTTTGTTCTAGGCTATTTTGTGACCTGAACATGAATGGTGTTTCTCTAAAATCAACTATCCAAGCAGTTGAGAGCCAAGAGTTACTGAGCAAATATATTTCACTAAAGTATTGCTGCTTACTCATAGGCCTACTGTTTGATTTTCCCACCTCTGTGAACTTTGTACTCCTAAGACTCAGCCTCATTTTCTCTCTGACTAGTAGGTGATTTCCTCCCATGACAGAGAAAGGGAATGGTCTCCTAAGATGTCCCCACTGTCCTATGCCTGACCCAGAGGCAACATCACTCAAGAGTCATAGGTCCTTGCTACAGCCCTCTAATGCCTCCCCAGGTATCTTGTTGCCATTACCATTGAATTTATTTATACTACAACTGCCAGGGTTTTGTTAATACTTGTCCTTCCAACCATATAAGATCTCCCTGTATTGTTTATCTCTCTAGCAGGCAGAGACACTGCACTGCACAACTTTATACTCTGTGGTGTCTTTTCGCCTGCATATTTTAAAGATATATGTAGATACCATTAAGATTTTTCATGAATTATGTCATAGCTATTGATGTTTGAAGAAAAAACTTGGTTTTTCAATTAACAATAACAAAAAACACTCTTTATGCATACATATATTATGTATATATAAATATACCTATATATTTTTCTTCTGTTCACTTGAATTCCAGCAAATTTGACAAAAGCTATTTTTGAAGTCCACGAATTCCATTGCAGCACCACTCAGGTGTGAATCAGAAATTTAATAAGTTGTCAGTTTGATAAATCCTGCTCACTCTAATGAAAATTTCTAAGATGATGTCATCTGATTGTTGTCCTTTAATCCTATAATTCACTTAAGTGCCTCTGGTGAAATTTTTATAAAGCTCCCCAGGAGGGCAATTTCCTGAGAAAGGCCTGGGCTTTGGGTCATACTACTGTGGATCACTATTGTGAAAACTATCTTGAGGTCTACCTGCCAAGACAACTGAGGTTTGTGGCCCATTATACAAATTCATCAGAAAGCTATGCTGTAATGAAAGAAATCGGGATTTCTCATAGATGATGCTGCAGTTGGGAAAAAAAGATATAAATGAATCCAGGGCTTCTTATACTAGCAAAAGCTCAAACCATGAAAGGGTTGAAATGAATCAAAAGTACACAGAAGCCAAGCTGAAAGAATTTCCAATGGCCAAAGCCAGAATTAGCTGACAAATAAGATAAGCAGTAGAGAAATGGATTATAAGCCAATGTATAAAATAAATACCTAGAAACTATATTTATATAAATGAATAAATAGGAATAAAATGAATTCCAAATCATATATGCAAGTTTTCCCCTTCCTGGAGGCAAATATTAATTAATCCTCCACATAACCCTTGGGTAAGAGCTATTGTTAGTGAATTGTGTCCAGTAAAAAAAAAAAATTCAAAAATGAAGAAATAGGAACTTTACAGTGGAGAAATCTCAAAAGCAGAAGCAATAAGATGAGCATAGAAAGGCATAGTCATGCTGCGCATGCGCCCTCCTGATACCGTGTGATGGGACAGGTGCTGCTTCCCATGGATCTGTGATGTCAGCATAATATAAGAAAAACACCAGGTGCACAAAACTAGGGGGAGTTTTTCTACAAAACACTTGGTCTACACACCCTGAAACTATCAGTCATGAGAAATAAGGAAAGACTAGGAAACTGCCACGCAGAGGAGAGCAAGGGCCATGACAGCTCAGTGCCGCATGCCAACCCAGATGGTACCTTGGAACAGGAGAAAGATGTGTGCACAAAATCTGAATCAAGTCTGAAGTGTTACTAATCATGATGTACTAGTGTTGACTTCCCATATTTCAAAATTTAATTTTGTTGTGTATGTCAGGAAATTGAACTCAGGGTCTCATATATGCCGGCAAAATGTTTTGTTGAGCTGTACACCGTGTGGCTCCTCAGTTTTGAGAAATGAGTGATAGACTTTATTTTCCCTAAGGGAAATGAGATAAAATAATAAATTATTTAAAATTTGACTCATAGTTTCTTTGGTCATCTTCCATCACAAGCAAAGGATGAAATGCCCCTACTCTCAGATAGAGGCCCTTTTCTATACTCAGGCTTGTAAAATCAATGCCCCACAGTCCTATTTCCTTGCATACATGGCTTGGCATTCTTTTGGGGGCTGAGAATGTAGTTCCATATCTAGCAGGTGTGAGGCTCAAAGTCTCATTCACAGCACTGCCAACAAATTAAATTCTTATTCTGTCCTCTCATAATTGAATTTTTAGGCCTTTTGTTAAATTTTGAATTTTGTAGGTAACATAAATTACATTGAAATTTGTTCCTAAGATATTGGTCACCTGAGCTTCTCATGCTAATGCCAAAAAGTTCCAGAAAGTATTTACAAAATTCCAATACTTACTAGAAAATAATACAAGTTAATTACATAGTAAATGGATTGAACAATTCATTTAAAATAGATGGCCCAGATAACACATGCAGACAATCCTCTAACTATATTCCTTTCTGCCTCTTAACTAATCCAAGAAAATGTTTAAATGAATGTGCTGTGTACACTACAGGATATCTGTGTCTCCAACTATTTTTTACTTATTAATAAAGCAATTCTCAGGGCTGGGGAGATAGACCATCTAAGTACCTGTCTGTAAGCAAAATGACCCAAGTTCAATCCTTGGTACCACATGCTGTGCCAGCCCTGGTTCTGAGCATGCCATGCCAGCCACTGAAACTGGGCATGGTGGTACATGCCTGCAATCCCAGCCCTGGTAAAGCTGAGATGGGAGGATTACTATCATTCAGAGCTGCCTAGCAAGACCCTGTACCAAATACATAGGTAAATAAATAAAACATTTAAAAAATGTTTCTCAAGGGAAAAAAATACAAAACAAGCTGAGCTAAAAGCATTGGATTTGCTAGATTCTCTGGGCTAAAGTTTCAAAACGTTTTGCTCATCTACTGTAGTAAAGTACAAGCACTTCAGCACACTTTGTCAGACATGAAGGAGACATAATCCCAGGACATTTCTGTTCATTTCATGGCCTGATGTTCTCAGGGAATAAAGTAGATCCCACAGAATCAGGAGCTGTATCACAGGAGTCCATAGCAAGTCTTGGGTAATGCAATCAAGAAAAAATATAATGGGAAGATTCTATCTCTTTGTGTTCCCAGAGACTGACAATTGTGTGGTTTTCTGCTCAAGTGAAAGTTGGTGTAGAAACACTGAGAAGAAAGAATCTGCTGGGTCAAAGCAGACAATAACAGTACTAAATAATTCAGTGATGTCCAAGATTCATGGTCTACACTAAAAAAGCCTCTTAAAAACTCAGCAGGCCGTCTCTCACACAGTGCAATAGTAAGCATGATCCTATAAATCCAGGCTTTCTTTGGATGGGTTTTTTGGTTTCTTATGTTCAGTTTTATTTGACAGAATCCAAAGAAGTAGAGCCAGGGGTGGAAAAAAGTGGGGAGGGTGGCTTTCTGTTTATTTTTCTTTTTTTTTTCTGTTTATTTTTCTAGGTAGAAACAGATGTGTATTAGAGCACAATCCTTCATGTACAGCTAATGGGTTACAGTCACAGAGCCCAGACACAATTACATTTATTCATTCTGAGATTTCACAATTTAGTGACTAGCTTCCCCCATCTATTTCAAATTCTTCTAAATTGGATGTTACATACTTTCTTGTTAGAAGAAAAAATTAGCTGTGTTAAAAATTCAAGTTTGTTTTGTTTGTTTTTGTATTCAAAATCCTAAACTAGTTTTTGTACTGGTAGGTTTGAATGAAAAAGAATCAAGACTACTCTCGAAGGTGAATGTGAACTTTACAGACAACAAACATGCACTAATAAAAAGAATCTAAAAAGAAAACCATCCATTTCCACACTAGATATTATTATTAACACACAATTACCTAGGATTAGGAAGAATCATTTAGTAAGTTATGCTTTAATTGAAGAAAGCTTACGTATATTTATTTCACCCTGCTCCAAGTGCCCTACTTCAAGGCTCCTCCCTAGGACCAGTAAAGCTATCTTTAAGTCATGCCACATTCCCTAATATTATAAAGTTGAGAGTGAAAATGACACCATAAGACTGGGGATGGTGGTGCACACCTGTAATCCCAGCTCTTGGGAGGCTATAGACAGGCCAGTCACTATGAGTGTGACCTAGTAGTGAGACCCTGAACACTCTGTAAACCCTTCCCTAAAAACACACCAAAAAAAAAAAAAAAAAAAAATGAGAAGAAAGATTTGTACTAATAGTGTTTGTACAAGATGTCAAGTCTGCATGTGATACTCCAAACAAATACTAAGAAGACAACAATATGCAGTGTATTAATTATTATTACTGCCCTACTACCTTGTTGTGAAACTGTCTCATTACTATTTCTTTTTATTAAAATTCATAGAAAGAAACATCAAGTTACAAAAAGAAAATGAAACCATAAAGATCTAGAGAAGGTTCTGTTTTCCTCTCCTATTCTCCTCCTCCTTTTTGGTTTCTTCCTCTCTTTCTTCTTCTTCTTTTTTTTTTTTCTTCTCCTTCTTCATCTTCCACCTTTCTTTTCCAGAACAGCTCAGTCATAAGTCACCAGATAGGCTGAGCACTTCTGCCAGGAGAGGCCAGGCTGGCCTGCAGTGAGGTGAGATGAGTCTGGTATGCCATGGTGTGAGGCTGAGCCGGCAGGAGGTCGCAGGTGTGAGAACAGCCTGGCTCAGCACGCTGCAGGGTGAAATGAAAAGGGAGTGCACACGGGGGCCTCCAGCAAAGGCATCGTATAGGAAATGGGGGGGGGCAAGTGGAAGCAAAAGCTCATTTTTATGAGAGAAGGTGGCAAAGTGGCAAAGGCAGACTGGAGTACTTAAAGAAATGGGTCAGATAAGTATGTGTACTAAAGGTAATGAAGGCTGGGGATATAGCTCAGAGGCATAAGCTCCTGCCTGGCAAGCGCAAGGTCCTGAGTTTAAACCCTGGTACAGAAAAAGAAAAAGAGAAAGAAAGGTAGTAAGATCCAGGAACGGAGAGGGAATGGAAGCCACAATACCCCAAGAGTAATACTTGTACCCACCCAGCATACATGAGATTTGATTTCAGAAATGATTCTCTCCCAAAAGTAACTAGGGTTCCTTGGAGAAACAGCTGACTCTAAGGCTGCACCATGGCAAGTGCAGAGCATAGACATGTGACAGCAAGTAATGAAGAGCTCAAGAAATGGTATTTCAGAAGGATGGAGTAGCCAGCTAATCAGGATTCAAGTCTCAGTATAACCATACACATACAAAAAGACTCAGAGTTTCCATCTTTTGGCCATTTTTCTCTTAGGTTCTGTCAGTATCATGTTTCTTTTCTAGATCTCTTTTCTTATTTTTTTGAGATAGGGTCTCCAAATATAGTTCAGGCAGGCTAGCTTTGACATGAGGCCATCCTCTTAACTCAGCCTCCTAAGTGCTGGGATTATACTCATGTGATACCATACCCAGAATTCCGTTGTAGGGTCTCTACCTATTCAGCAAACCAATCCTTTCTAGATTATAGAAATGGAAAATGTCATCACCTAGTTTGCGATTTCCTTGATCACTGAAATTATGATGTCTTTGGACAAACAGCAATATTAATTCTAATAAAGTCAAGCCTACCAATCCTTTCCTTTATGGCTTGTGCCTGATTGGCCTTGGTTTATGAATCTTTCTCTACCCTTCATTCAGAAAGATAGCATCCTGTTATGTCTTCTGAAAGTATCAAAAATTATTTTTCGCAGACTGGCTGAAAACAAAATCTGTGTTTACAAATGGTTGATGCAGAACAACAGATAATTCCCTTACAGGTAATCGATTAACCCAGAAGGACTTGTGCAACAGTGACTGCTTTCCCACACTGATATTCTGTCCCAACACCAGTACATTACCTCAACTACTATCACCCGGTAACCAGTCTTAATATCTGGAAGGCAAAGCATCCTGTGTTTTACTCTTTTTCTTTATGTGTATTTTGTACTTTACTAGCCCTTTCCTCTTCCATCTAAACTTTAGAGGAAAATTGTGAGATCATATATATAATCTCTTTATTTAAATTCTGTTATTTCCATAGACTACTTTAAGAATAGAAATGCCTTGAAAATATTCACCACTCTTATGCATGGACATGGTATTTTATGAAAATGTTTAAAAAATTTTGTACATATTATAATAATAAAAAGACCAAAAAGGGCTATTTCAAACATCATAATTTGAAGGCTCGTGTACCCAATATTATTAAATCTCATAACAAAATACCATGAGACAATGAGAAAGGATTTAACCTGACAATATGAAAAGAACTTCCACAAATTAGAAACAAATTTATGAAAAAAGGTCCAACCTCAATCATAGTAAAGAAATACAAGTTTAAATAGCTCCAAGATAAGAGCTTTACTTAAAAATTAAAAGACTTTTCTCTTGGTGCTGGGGATTAAGCTCAGCACCTCTTTAATGATCAGCACACACTCTGCCCTGGAGCTACCTCCCCAGCCCCAGGTTCTTAATGCCATATTGGACACACAAAAAGACTTAGATTAGATGGAATGTAAGCAAAAGTCAGTGTTTTCAGAAGGTCAGAGTTAGGAGAGCAGAAATATCTATTTATACAAAAACTGGAAGGTGTCTTGGAACAGAATGCAATGTAAAGAAGAAATTATGGATAATGAGTTTAGCCCAATAAAAGAGCAGTATTTTTTTGTTTTGTTTTGCTTTGTTTTGTTTTTTGTTATTCTTGTTGTTTTGTCGTTTTGAGACAGAATCTCGCCATGCAATTCAGGCTGGACTTGAGCTCACTTTTGTAGCCCAGACTGGTCTCGAACTCACACTGATCCTCCTGCCTCAGCCTCCCCGAGCGCTGGGATTATAGGCGTGTGCCACCATGCCTGGCCTGCTCACTGGTTTAATCTGACCTGTCTTTCTCATTGGTTGCCCAGCTTCATTTGAACTCCTACAGAGGAAGGCAGAGAGACAACCTAGAAATTAGTACAAATAAAAAAACTGGAAAGTAAAGTTTCATCAACATTGTGAAAGCCCTGGCATGCAGCAGCCTGGCTAGCCTGTTAGCCCAGTGGCCAGTGGAGAAAGCAAGTCCCTCACCACCCCCCACACACAGGAGGTACACAGGGGAGCAGGGCTTGGCAAAGGAAGGAAGCAGTCTGGCAGTAGGCACAGAAGAGAAAGCCCCGCAACCTGGAGCCGCTAGTGATGGGCTTCAGGAAGAGCTCCAAGGCCAGGACAGGCCCACACCCACTAGCCAGGGGACAGAAGGGAGAAGGAAGTGTTGGGATAGGTTTTAAATGACCACTTTCCGCTTGAGTAGCTGGAGGGCCAGGAGAAGCCTTGCCTAAGTCATTAGTCAGTGTCAGCACTGGGCCTATAGTGTTGGTAGGAACCAAAAGGACAGCCAACACTTTGGGAAAGCGCTTCTACAAAACCTACCTATAGTGTTTTCAAATTTTAACCCTTTTTTTGTTTCTAAATGGGATCTCACCACATTATTCCTGGGCTCAAGCCTTTCTCTTGCCTCAGCTTCCCTAGTAGCCATTCTATCTCTTATTAATTAATTAATTTATTTATTTAGATGACACTGGGGAGCCAAACCCAAGCCCGGTGCATGCTAGGCAAGCCCCCTGCCACTGAGCTGCATTCCCAGGATGATATTTTGAGCCGATCATTGTTCCACTGAAAATTTCATTCAATAAAACAAAGAAACAGGGAGATAGGTCTATTGCAGCATTTAATACAATTTTAAAAACCGTGAGGCTGATCTAAATATTTCATCCCAAGGGGACATTAGGGCTGAGGTGGCAGCTCAGTGACACCAGTGCTACAGGATATGTCCAATGCATGAGAGGTCCTGGTCTCTGGTTCCAACTTACCTCCTCTAGAAGAAAAGACATGAAGAGAGAGAGAGAGAGGTTACCAGATATAATCATGTGAATTTGTGAAAATAATAATATACAAACATAACAATCACTGTTGATTTCCTATCATGTTGTTTTGAAATTCTGCATCATTTTTAAGTGTTTTCTTATTTTTTATTCTCTTCAAAAAGAAAAAACAAAAACAAAAAAAGAAGAAGAATCTGGCCATGGCCATGGTAGAGCATGCCTGTAATATCAGCATTTAGGATGCTGAGGCAGTGGATCATTGCAAGTTTGAGGCCTGTCTGGGCTACAAAATCAGTTCAAGGCCAGCCTTAACTGCACGGTGAAACCCTATCTCAAAAAGACATAAAAGTAAAATTAAAAAGAAGAAAGAAAAGAGGACGTCTTAATGAATTATGGGTGACCAAACAATGGTAGATGACCATAGCCAAAGCAGCCTTGCATTAGACTCCTGCTCGCGGAACACATAGGGCATCACATTGACTATAGAAAGATAAATCTATACTGGAAAAATTTTAACTAAAGGGATTTTATTTCCTAAGATTTGCTTGGTGACTCCATAGTCCTCCGTGAACTAGATGAGTCAGAACTGCACCCTTCAGGAGAAAAGAAGCCCCTTCCCTAGTAAGTTCCTTCTTAACTCCTAGCAGGCAGCTACTCTGGAGCACAGATCCCTTGATACGTAACAGTTAAGTCACAGCAAGAGAACTGATTTTATTTTAAATTCACAGAAAGAAAAATGATTGGAAAATTCAGGTAAAATCTAGACGACCATAGCATAGAGGTTACAAAGATAATGATAGAACATAAATAATGCAATTCTTGATATGAAGATTCATTTCCTGCCCAGCAGGAAGAAAAAATTCCTTCTTGAGGTGCAGGAATAAGCCTGGAGAAAGAAGACAGGAAGAAAAGAAAGACAGGCGAGCCCCTCACAACCTGTCCTCCTTCCTGGACTTCCTCCACAAAGCCAGGGAGGAGTCATTCTTATTTATTTGGGGTTTTTTAGACAACTGTTATGCAGTTCAGGCAGTCTGGAAATCACTATAGAGACTAGCCTGGCATTGAACTCCTGTTGATCCTTCTGCCTCAGCCTCCCCTACCCAATATGCATTGCTCACAGTAGGTATGCAAAGGTTGCTGGAGGAGGGAATAAATGGCAGTGAGTCAGGGCTGCCTGCCCTCTGCCAGAGCCCCAGTGTGATGGAAAGGGGACAGAAGGGGGCTGGGATGATGGGACCGAGGCTGAGCAGACCTCAGGATCAAGGCCAAGGGCAGCAGAGATTGATGAGTGAAGTAGAAGCGCCACTCTGGGCAATGCCCATAAGACACCCACAGGCAAAAGCCAGCTAAAGGAAGACTGCCAAGAGTCCTGGAGGGCCACACAGAGGTCAGACATAGCTGGGTATTCACACACCTGTAATCCCAGCAAGCTCAGACACTGAAGCAGGAAAGTGACAATTTAGAGCCCTGCTTAGGCAACTTCGTGAGTGAGCCAGATCCTCTTGCAAACTATAAAAGGGGAGGCTGGAGATGCAGCTTGGCAGGAAGCCCTGAGCTCACCTCAGAGTGCCTGTGGAGGGAGTGACACAAGACCGCATCCTTCTGCCTTACTGGCAGACCCTCTCTGTCCCCAGGCACATGTGGGAAGGAAAGTAGGGTGCAAGCAGCCCAGAGAGGGAGGCTAAACACTGAGCAGAACAGTGACTCAGAGGAGATCGTTACCCTTAAGTTACAGAGAAACTCAGAGCTCTTTGCCTCCCCCAGGCCAGCAGTAGTTTCCAAGAGAGGACCTCTAGTTACAGTGCTGCCTTGGCCTGCCCTCGCCAGCATTTACTCTCTTAGTAAAGCAGCTCTGAGTTTCTGCTATAGAAACAGGATTCTCTGGATCCTGTTTGTCCAAAGCCTGGCTGATTTTTAACTGTGTGGTCTGCCAAGAACTTCCTTTCCTTCTGTAAGTCTGAAACTGGGTCAGTTTCTACTATTTGCATACTGAAGTCCAGCTGATATGAAATAGGCAATCCCAACTTGAGTTCTCTAATACATGTGTGCATGCACACACACACACACACACACACACGCACACGTACCGACAAGAAGAGATGACAAAGAAACACATGTTAATTGTTACCATAGCTGAGTAATAGGGTTCCAAAATATTGTTATTTTCTTCTGTTTCTAAATTCTCTCTACCTTTAGGCTGGAGAGATAGCTCAGGGCATAAGTGCCTGCCTGGCAAAGGCAAGGTCCTGCGTTCGATCTCCAGTTCCGAAGGGGGGGAAAAAATCTCTACCTTCTTTCTTTCTTTTTTTACAAATTGAACCCAGAGCCTCACACATTCAAGGCAAATACTACCTCTTCAACCTGTTTCTAATTTTCCTCTTCTTCCTAATGAATATGGAGAGACAAAAAGTAGCATTAGGAGGCCCAGCAACACTGAAATGACAGTCACAGGCCCCCTAATGACAGTCATTGTCCCCCACCAGCAGATGCACATCTGAGTGGAGAGAACCTTAGCTAGTAGCCCTGAGACCAGAGCCGTAGTTCTCCTCTGCCAGAGACAAGCTGTGTGACCTTTAGAGCTTCTTTCAACCTCTCTGAACCTCAAGTTTCTTCATCTGTAACATACAAGGTTCCACTCCCTAAGCCACTGATCTGCTGCCCCACCCCAGTTCAGATTCCAGCTCCCCACATTTCTCAGATGCACACATGACAGGACAAGACTTCCCGGTCATGCTGGAGAGTCTTACTTTCAGAAAACATCCAAGCAAGCACTGCAGACACTGCTGCTTTGCTTCCAAGACCAAAATACAACACCCTCTGGATGTTTTTCTGTCCTGCTTCTACATTTTGTCAGGAAAAAAAAAAAAAAAACCTAGCAAAAGAAGAAAAGAAAAAGAAAAAAACTAGTATTTCTTGTTGTCTGAAAGACAAAGCAGACAGTTCTTACCGCTGACATCAATACCAGGCTCAGCCTAAGAAGCTGAGACCCATATGAGTCTGTCACAAGGCCACCAGGGTACACTCTCCTAGCCTGTGAACTCAGGCCACTCGGGTGGGCATGCATGGAACCAGAAAGGAGCAGGTGTACTTCTGCAGGCGCAGGGGTTGGAGCTGGAGTTCTCATAGGGACCAGCAACTTTCATAGCTGCCCCACTAACTGCAACCTCGCCACCCTGCTTTCTCAGACATGTGCCTCTTCTAATCTTCTGTCCGTGCCTTGTGGCTTCCTCTGGGACTCTTCTTCCTTTCTGAGCAGCAAAGGAAATCTGAAAGTCCTCCTGGGCTTGCTGGGGACAAACTCACCATGCACCAGAGGGAAGCACAGTGGGAGATTCTGCCCGACATCTGAAAAGACAGCTGACCCCTAAGGCTCTGAGGAAAACACAAGGCTCTCAGTCCTTTAATTCTGTGTTGTACAAGTTACTGCCTGGCTTTATGTTCATCTTTATTTCTAACCTAAGGGAAAAATGGAAGTGGACTGGATAATATAATCCAAGAAAAATACAAATTTTTTAAAGACTAAAAAGAGAACGAAAAAATTTGAATACAGAAAAGATCCAATTAAGTACACCAGCAGCCTTGGCAAGTACATTTGGGGGAGTGGCTGTGTAGGAGTCAAGGCTGGGCCAAAGAAAACAGGAATAGGAATGCTTCAAGACAGGATCTAAAGAGATGAAGTGAGTCACTGGGGGAAGAGGGAGAACAAACAAGCCCCCCAAAAAAGTTAGACCACAGAGAGACAGAGACAGAGACAGACAGACAGAGACAGGGAGATAGAGAGACAGAGATGGAGATAGAGACAGAGACAGGGAGACAGAGAGGCAGAGATGGAGAAAGACAGAGAGATGAGACAGAGATGGAGATAGAAACAGAGACAGAGATGGAAATAGAGACAGAGCCAGAGAGACAGAGGCAGACAGAGAGACAGAGACAGGGAGATAGAGAGACAGAGATGGAGACAGAGAGAGACAGAGAGATGAGACAGAGATGGAGATAGAGACAGAGACAGAGAGAAAGAACATCCGTGACTAGCAGTGAAAACACTTAAAGAAGGAGGAAAGAGTTTAGTCACATGGTAAATTCTGATCCCTCTGGAGACAAATCATTTAAACCAAGATTGAGGAAAGCTGAAAAGGAAGAAAAGGGGACTTGTTTATCTGTGCCTTCTTAGTATTGCTGACAGGGAGGGAGAGTGTGGGGAATGTGGGAAGTTTTGAGGAATTCTTCTAAGGTTATCACCCTCAAAGAATGCCTAAGAAGGATTTTCCCCAAGAGATTACGGCCTTGCCCCTAATCCAAGAGATCCGGCACTGTCTGTCTAGTGCTCACTATTCTCATATTGAACAGAAAGCAGTGTTCTCACATGAATTAGGGGAGCAGAAGGTAACCCAGAAAGTGCAGTGACCCCTCACACTAGAAGCAAAAGACGCTCAGATAGTTAGGATAAAAAAGGAAGGAAGGAAGGGAAAGAAAGAGAAAGAAAGAAAGAAAGAAAGAGAAGAGAGAGAAAAGAAAGAAAGAAAGAAAGAAAGAAAGAAAGAAAGAAAGAAAGAAAGAAAGAAAGAAAGAAAGAAAGAAAGAAAGAAAGAAAGAAAAGCAACTTTTGTGGGGGATAGAACACTGACCATATTCCTCGGACCACATGATAGTTACGCCTACCATTCATACCGGAAATCAGCAACACAGAAATCCCCACACAATTTCAAAGCAGCCTTTCCATTCCCTGGCAGGGTGGTTGCTTCATGTCTCTCATGTTTTAATTCAGAAAATCCAAAACAGCAACAGCTGGCGCTCTCTACTTTCTAAACTTTTATCATAGTTAGTGGTTAATATAAACTACTTTTTTTTTTTTTTTTTTTTTTTTTTTTTGCGGGACCACGGTTCGAACTCACGACTTTGCACTTGCCAGGCAGGCACTTGCGCCACGGAGCTATCTCCCTGGCCCACTGCAAACTACTTTAATAGAAAAAAAAAAAAAAAAGAAATAAAATGAAATATAGGCACTTTGAGAGAAGCATAATTTGGTGATTACATAAAAAAAAATTTATATTGTGTGTATTTCTGGTCACAGGTCTGTGTGATAAAGCTCAGAGACAATGGTGCTCTTGCACTGAGGAAGGGAAGTTGTTGTGACTAGATTGCTTCCTGTGGAGAACAAAGGGCTTTGGCTGACAGCAGATACAAGCCAGCGATGCAGTGTCCAGTGTCTTTCAACACTGAAAGTTAGGTCTTTGGTTTTGGGCTTGGTTTCTGTTGTTCTGTTTTGTTTTTTATTTCATCATTTCAAAAGGAAACATAATATTTAGACTGGCTTTTTCCAGATGAGTTAGAAAACAGGAAAGAGAAGGATTGGGGAGAAGGGAGGGACAAATGGAAGGAAAGAAAGGAGTGAGCAATGACGTGGTCATTATTTTAACTGTTGATTTTTCATTTTATAAAACGTTAAGACATTGGACAACAAAGGAGCCACAAATCTCAGGAGACCCACGCATGAATCACCACATGGCTGAGCACGACTGCCAAGGCGCTCATGGCTGCGGACCCAGGCTTTGAAAATGAGTATAGGAGTTTGTTTATCTGAAGCCACCTCTCTGGCTTTTTCCTATGGTGCTGGAAGTAAAGCCAGGCCAGCGCGTGTGCCAGGCAAGCAGCTCCACCCAAGCCTCCTCCAACTCACCTGAACACTTCCAGAGGAGTCTGGTGGATGCACTGTGTCAGGTTAAAGGACTGAACCCGGACAATGAGAGTAAAGACGTGATGCTTTCTGCCTCCTCTCATTTTCCCTCATCCTTGGTGTAGATAGAATATTATTACTATTATTATCATCATCATTATTATTATTATCTTAAAGACAATGAAAACAAACAGAAATGATATAGAATTTCAAAACAAGATGATAGAAAATTAACAATTATTATTATATTTCATATTGTTATCTTCAAAGTAGTTGCTCAGATTACCAGATACAGGCATGCAAAATTGATCAAACAATACAAGCACTAACTTTTCCTTTCAATAATGAACTAATAGAAATTAGTAGTACAATTATCTGAGCTATTTTGTGTATATATGCATATCTCCCCTACCCTTCCGCCTTCTTTTCTCTTTTCCCTTATCCGTTGTTCTTTCCTTTTGAGAAATTTCTTGCCCTTTCACTGCATCTATTTTACCTTTTGGATCATATTTACTCCTTTAGTTGCTTACACTAGGATGACAAGATGATGTTTATATATATGAGTTTGGTTTATTTCACTTACGAGCATGCTCTCTAGCTGCATCAATTTACTTACAAAAATATTGAGTTTGTTTTCTGTATATTCTTTTATCATTCTTCAGTTGATGAACATCTTTGTTGTTTCCAAGATTTAGCAATTACAAATTGTGCTGCTAAAACTGTGAGTGCTCGTATATCACTGTGGTATAGTGTTTTCATTTGTTCTAGGAAAATAACCAAAAAGGAATAGCTGAGCTGAATGTGAACTCCAATCCTACTTTTTTGAGAAATCTGCATATTGATTTCCACAATGGTTGCACCAGTCTACACTCTCACCAATAGTGGAGAAGGGTTCCTTTTTCCTCACTGCCTCTTCAGCATTAGTTATTGGTTGATATCCTGATGATAGCCATTCTTTCTGGGGTGATATCGAATTTCAGTGTTTTATTTTGAATTTCTCAAATGAGCAATGATGTCGAATATATTCTTGTATATTTATTTGCCCACTTGTATTTATTCATCTGAGAAATGTGCATTTATCTCAGATGCCCATTTCTGGATTGGATCTTTGAATTTGGAGGTCCTGAGGTTTTTTAAATTATTTATATGTTCTTTTTAAACTTTATTTATTTATGTTATGGCTGGCTTGGCCTGCCCTGGGGGAGGGTTTGGTGCAGCATGTGGTGCTGGGGATCGAACTGCAGTCCCTGCGGTGGTGTAAGCAGGTGCTTTAGACTGCTGAGCTATCTCGCCAGCCCCTCTTCATATGTTCTGACAGAAGTCTTTTGTCTGAGGGACAGTTGGATAAACTTTTTCCTTTGTAGGCTGTCTTTTTACTCTGTTGGTGATTCCTCAAGATGTTCAATAAGATGAGATCCCAGTTGCTGATTCTTTGGAATATCTCCATGCAGTTTAGGTTATGTTTACGAAGTCTTTGCTCACAACTATGTCTTCAAGATTTCTACCTACTTTCTCTTCCAGTAGATTTATGGTTTCTACTTTAATGTGTATGACTTCGATCCTTTTTTTTTTTTTTTTTTTTTTTTTTTTTTTTTTTTTTTTTTTTTTTTTTTTTTTTTTTTTTTTTTTTTTTTTTTTTTTTTTTTTTTGTCTGTTTGAGACAGGGTCTCGCTATGCAGTTGAGGCTGGTCCTGAGCTCACTTTTGTAGCCCAGGCTGGTCTCGAACTCGCACCAATCCTCCTGCCTCAGCCTCCCGAGTGCTGGGATTACAGGCGTGCGCCACCACGCCCGGCTTTTTCTGATCCATTTTGACTTTAGTTTAGTGCTAGGTGCTAGAACGTAAATCTCTTATTAGTTCTCAGCGTAGAAACAGCCAATTTTCAAAGTACTGTTTATTAAAGAAGCTGTCTTTCTTCTACTGAACATATTTGGCCCCTTTATCAAACATAAGGTGACTGAGTGTGTTTGTAGCTGTGTCTGCATCTTCCTATCTGTTCTGTTGATCATCAGATCTATTTGTTCACCAGTACCAGGCTGTTTTATTTTATTTTATTTATTTATTTATTTATTTTTTTAATTTAATTTTTTTTTTTTTGTCTTTTTGGAGACAGGGTCTCGCTATGCAGTTCAGGCTGGCCTTGAGCTCACTTTTGTAGCCCAGGCTGGTCTCGAACTCGCATCGATCCTCCTGCCTCAGCCTCCCGAGTGCTGGGTATTTTTTTTTTTCTTGTTTCAGAACCTTTGTTTGTTTATTCACTCATTTTTATGGCCGACTCAGCCCACCCTGAGGGCAGGGCTGGCGCAGCATGTGGTGCCAGGGATCGAACCGCAGTCCCTGAAGCCGCCCAAGCTTCCCCAAGCAGGCGTTTTAGACCACTGAGCCATCCCACCAGGCCCCCAAAACTGTTTTTATGACAGTGGCTTTGTAATACAATTTCAAGTCACACCTCTGGCCTTGCCTTTGCTGCCCAGGATTGCCTGGTTTCTTTTGGTTCCAAGTGAATTTCAGGAATGTTTTCTCTAGTACTGTGAAATATGGTAATGGTATTTTGATTGGGATTGCGTTAAGTATGTTGAACAATTTCAGAAGTGTGGCCATTTTCACAATGTTAGACAGAGAAAAAGAGGACATTTTAATGAGGATGACAACAGCCTGCGGAGGCATGCTTTCTCCTGGTGCCCCTTCCACATCCCACGTTTTCTCTGTGATGGATGAAACATGATTAAAAAAAAAAAAAAAACCAGAGGAATTACTAAAACAGCACCCATAGTAACTTTCCAATGGCACTGTGCAGGATGCTATGATAGTGAAATAGAAAACAGGCATTTGTTGGTAGGAGTGTTCCTAAAAGAAGAACAGGACTGCTTACTGCACAAGGTGAGGCTCAGGCAGAAGGACTGAAGAAAGGAAGTCCAGAGGCAACGTGAAGGCACTCATAGATAGGAAGAAGAGAAGCGATGACAGAAACCAGGATTATGTTTGAGTACTTCAGACATTTCTTTAGCTTCAGCTCTAACTGGGGACATTTTTCCTTTATGGCTAACCCCATCCTAATAAAGCGAGTACCCACCTCACACTTAAAATAATAATCACACATTCAATATGCATTAGAGAGCAGCTATACCATTCTTCCTTTGAGAGTAAAAGCAAGCCACTGTGACAGAATTGGATACCAAATCTGTAGGGTTCGGTGCAAAATGAAAGCAGGGCCCCTGTTAAGAATTTCAAGACATCCAAAAGGAAAGAAGTGCTACACGAAGCATGGGGCCCTTTTGAGCTCAGATCCTGCAATATTGTCCAATAGCAACCATGTACCATGTGACTATGTCCACAGCACCACAGGCTGAATATACAAGGGTGTGCCCACGATGCCTAGCAGCATCATGGCTGGTCGGCTTGGTGAGCGCAGCCCTTTATGCCCACACAGTGATGTTAAGCATGCAGCCTATCACTGAATTCCTCGCTCAGTTCCCCAAATTTTATATACAATAAAATAACGGTCTATGAACAAAAACACTTTTAGTTACACAGTAGAAAAGCAGAGGGCTAATAAATATGTTTGCAACTGCATTATTATGGCTCATTTGCTTTTGTAGTCCAAGCCCTCATGTAATACACAGAATTTAATTTTATTTTAAGAATTCTAAGGTCACACTTGGCAAAAATGGAGATATCCTGTAGTATCAAGCACTTTAGAATTGGTCCCGGCGGGATGGCTCAGTGGTCTAAAGTGCCTGCTTGGGAAAGCTTGGGCGGCTGCAGGGACCGCGGTTTGATCCCTGGCACCACATGCTGCGCCAGCCCTGCCCTCAGGCAGGCTGAGCCGGCCATAAAAATAAATAATAAAAAAAAAAAAATCAAGCACTTTAGAATTATCAGCAATGCAATTTCAGGTCAAATGTGCAATTAATATACCAATTTTAAGATAGAAAATACATGACAAAAGGCATAACACAATTTGTTTTTCACCTTTTATAGTAGTCGGCTTTGGGCCACGAGGGGAGCCTGGGAATGGAAGTTCACATCCAATGGCCAAGACAGAAGGACTTCAATCCCTGATCCATCAGCACTCAAAACTAACCTCACATTCACTACTCCAGACATTTATGAGAGGGGAAAAATACCGTCGAGGCTAATATTCTTGGAGTTTTTTATTCCACTCAAATCTGTCAGGGTTAAATGTGATATTAACACTAGCTAATGCAAAAGGTTTTGTTTTGAACACAGAAGCCTACACTATGTGGCAGCAGTTTAATAGAAGTACTAGGAATACTATCCTAAAACTGGAGAGGTAGCAGCCCCTTTTACACCTTAGCAAAACATTTAATGAAATTGTTACCTATGATAATGTGGAAGGCAGATCAGTTGATAATTAAGTATCTAGTGCCTAGGAAATGGCTGGGGAATAAACTAGTCACTGTCTTACAGTTTTGAGCTAGAGTGGCCAGGCTTGAAGCAAAGACGGAGAAACTTCAGATGTGCTGAGAGAAGCCTTCCTTGCCTATAGATAACAATCAAAGAAAACTAGAATCTGGCAAAAGAGAGCCTCCCAAGATATAAAAGCTAAGGCTTCTCTCCTAGCAGAAGCAGTTTTCAGCACAATCTTAGGAGCTACATGCTATGCAGGCTATGGGTCTTATGGCAAAGAAGTTGCACAAATCTAGACTTTTGCCCTCCAATCAGCTCGTCTCTTTGGTTGCTTCCAAAGCCACCATTAAGTTGAGAAATGGGCATGATCAGAACTTAGTGACTACCAGACAAAACCAACGTCTTCATGCAAAAGAAAAAAGTGTCCATGTTAAGTATTATGGCTGCAGTTATCTATGAAACCAGCCAATATGAAATAGATTGAATGTCTACTAGATTTTTGACAATTCTTTTGGAAAGAAGTCGCACAAGTCTAGCCTGTTTGTTTTTGCGATGCACCCTGGATATGTAAAATTGAACCAGTGAGAAATACTGAACATGTGTGACCTACTTGCCAATGCCTGTCCCAGTTATGACCACCAGAGATAATGTATAAGGAAGAACCTTCTAGGGGCGGTGGCAAGGGCTTAAGGAACATGAACAAAGGCCTCTCTCCCTCCCGGGTGTGGGTGTGGAGACCAGGAGGGGATAGGCTGAACCAGAAGCTCAGGTTCCTCCCAGAGAACACAGCCGTCCCTCCTCCTGCACATGGAGATTGAGCGGTACCCATTCTCTGTATCCACATGGATGCTGCTGTTTTTTTGTTTTTTTGTTTTTTTTTTTTTTTTGTCTTCTTTTGAGACAGGGTCTCGTTATACAGTTCAGGCTGGCCTTGAGCTCACTTTTGTAGCCCAGGCTGGTCTTGAGCTCTCACGGATCCTCCTGCCTCAGCTTCCCAAATGCTGGGATTACAGGCGTGCACCACCACGCCCGGCTAGATGCTGCTGTTTTGGTGACCCTGTTCCTAATACCATCACTGTGTTGAGGAAAGGGCAACATATGACTTTTTCACTTCACGGGTCACCAAACCAGGGGGACAAATTTGGACTAAGAGCACCAGGATGCTAGATTTTGATCTGGCTGATACTTGGAATTGCCTTCATTAATGAGGTAGCAGCAAGTATTTTGCTCATTTAGGAGAAGCATGTACAGAGTTGGGGGTGACCTAAGGAGCAGACACTGCCTAAGACTGATGATTACTCTCCGGCAGGTTCAGTAGGAGTACAATTCTCAGTCTCTATCTAGAGAGGTGGCCACCTGAATAAAAGTTACATTTCCCAGCTTCCCTTGAAGTACATAATTTTCAGATCATTTAATGTTCACAAGAGGATGTGGATACAAACAATATGTGTATTTTCAGGACACAATGCTAAGGGGAAAACACTTACCTTTCTCTTTTCTTCTTTTATGCTAACTGCAATGCAGATGTAATAAGTAGACCTGGGTGAACCACTACACAGCCCTGGACCTGCAGGGTTTTCCATGCAATGGCCCTAAACCATATATGCCTACTGAAATTTAGCTAATCCAAACTAAGCAATATATGACAGCATGCATAACAGGCTTTAAAGACTGCCAGTATGAAAAAATTGTAGACCATTTCATCACATTGATTATATGTTGAAATAACTTTTTGATTATTTTAACTGAAATAAAATTTATGATATAATAACAGCAACTTTATTTTTTCTTTTTGATACAGCTACAACTATAAAATATTAACTTATGTATATGGCTCGCATTTTCTATCTTTGGACAGATCTGTGCTAGACATTTATGTGACATGATTCTCTTTGTTTTTATGTATTTGGTACAGGATCTCACTATGCAGTTTGGACTCATAGTGATCCTCCTGTCTCAGCTTCCCCAGCTCTGGGATTACAGTCATGCACCACCGCATTGTGGCTGCCAGCATGCGTGTGGTGCCAAGGATAAAACCACAGTCCTTGCACTTACCTAAGCAGGCCCTTAGTCCACTGAGCTACCTCACCAGCCCTGTGAGATGATTTATGAGCCCTTATTATGTTATACTTTATTCTGAGTTGAACTTAATATATCTTTTAAAATTCTAGCTCATATCCCATCAAACTCAAGATTTATATGCTCAAATTTCTATAGCTCCTCTGAAATATCACAAAGGCATTTGAAACTGAAAAATCTCAGATGAATTCATGATCTTTTCCTATATGCACCCCATTAAATCAACTTCTTTGTCACTGTACCCTTCAGTGGGAATCACATCATGCATCCAGTTATAAAACACAGAGAGCTAAATGTCTTCCTACAGTCCCTCTCTCAGCCCATCTCTCCACTGCATAATCCCAGAAATAGATAAAAAGTCTCACTACCCTACACTCACACTGCTTCTCCCCTAAGCTGAGGCACCTTCGTCTCTTCCTTGATCTTACACAACAGCCTCTTAGTTGAATTCCTTCACATCCAGTATGGACCCATTCCTATTTATTCTTCCTGCTGCAACCAAAATATTCTTTCTGTAAATCTCATCTGGCCACATCCGCTTTCATACTATGAATTTTTTAATAGTTTCCTATTCTTGTTAAGGTAAAGAAAGCCTCTTTAGAAGAACTACAAACTACATGGCTGGCTCACGTGCTCCTTCTTCTATACCTCTTCTGGCAGCATAGAAATGTAGCACAGCCCTTCACATCAGCTCCACAGCTCACAGAATGCTTTCTGTCCCTTCCTCCAATCCCTCATTTGCCTACTTGGCTCCTGTTCATACTCTGAAAATCAGGAAAAGCTTTCCTTTTCCAACCTTATTAGTTTCTTTTAATATATATTTTATGTGTCTTTTTTGCTTTTGTTTTTACGAAACTGGAGATCAAACTCAGGACCTTGCACTTGCCAGGCAGGCACTTGTGCCCCTGAACTATCTTCCCAGCCCCTTCTTTCTATGTATATTTTAGAGGCATGCTTTTTTTTTTCGCTTAGACTGTAAACCTCAATTTATAATTATATACTCATTATTTTGATTATTTGTATCTTAACTGTGAATATTGAGACCATGCTTGGCATGGATTTTGTTTTTGTTCTCTATGTCAGTGCTCAGCACTGTTTTCTGTAACAAATAAACATGCAAAACCATAACTGTTTAAAATAACTCACACTCATTATTATTGTCACTTGTATTCTATTTTAAATATTTGAGATGTAAAAAAGAGCTAGGGTCATTATAATATGACATATTGACTTTCCTTTAAACAAAATAGTTTCTCCAAATCTATATCCGCACTGAAGAAGAACATGGCAGATAAAAAGAAGTATAAGATATATTATATCTAAAAGCCCTTTAAGAACTTTAAAATTTTATTTACTTATTTTGTGTGCTAGGAATCAAATTCAGGGCTTTATACCTGGTGGGCAAGTGCCATACCAACTGGCCAGCTCTCCAAGAGCTTTCAGGAGCAGAAACTAAAGCTTACAAGTAACCCACAAGTTCTTGTGCATCAATTTCATATCAGTGGTATCCCAGGTACTTTTCAGGCCATAATGACTGCTTGGTATATAGACTTACCATGTTTCCAGGACAAGAAGCTTTCTGTGCACATTTATACTAAGGGACATTATTGTCATAAAGCTAATTGTACTCAAGGTGCACTGTACATTCAGGCCTCACGAGCACGTGCCCATGAAGCTCCTATGAGCACCCCAGGAGTCTGCATCCCATGAAGAGATCCAACAGCACTAAAGTACTAATTGGGAGTTGCATCTGTTTAACATGCTAGATCTGTAAGGCTGACTTAGTAGTGCTCAAGATGTCTCAGAATTCAGAATTTTAAAAGTGCACCAGCAGCATTGTATTAGTTGGGATGGGCTAAGTGGAGTTGCAGTTGAAAGAAAGAATGGAAGGAACAGAGAGAGAGAGAGAGAGAGAGAGACAGAGACAGAGACAGAGACAGAGACAGAGACAGAGACAGAGAGAAAGGAAGAAAGAAAGAAAAAAAAAAAGAAAGAAAAGAATGCTCCAAAAATGTCAGGAACTTAACACCGCTGAATTTTTTTCTTGTTTATGTTAATTCCCCTGAGGCTCACAATCCCCAGTGTGTTGGCCACAGTCCAGGCCATCCTGGCATATGCACCCTCATCTTCACCAGCTCCCACAAATGTCCTGAGTGGGCAAAACAGACAGAGCTATTGAGCAGTGGCAATACACTCTTCCTCCTGAAAAGGACATACAGCACTTGTGCACATATTTCATGGGCCAAAGGGATGAACTTTAACATGAACAATTCCTTATTCAAAAAATAGGGAAGAGCTTAGTGAATTCAGTAACACTACCCACTGGGAATGACAATTATCCAGATTTGAGACCATTTGAATAGTGTACCTCACTCTTCTAATATTTACTGTGAAAATGATGAGTTGCTAACCAAATCACATATATGTATTTGTTAATTCATCAAGAAAAGCCATTGCACTTTTTAAAAAATTTTTCATGGTGCTAAAGATTGAACCAGGTCCTTCCCTCTAGAGAGTACAGTATCTAACACTGAGTTGCCTTTTCAACCACATCATTAATATTATTTCCTCAAATGTATGTGTTTTGACTGTTTAATGATAGAAGCTGAAGACAATGATTTCAGTTTCTTCATATGGTTTGGGCTTTCTGCCTATAAATTATCTATGTATGCAAAACTACATAAAAGAAATTTGGTGGCAATTTTAAGACTTGCTTTTACTTGATGCATAACTGTCACAAAGCTAACTTCACAACTAATCAAATTTTGTTTAAAAGACCATTTCTGATTTCGAATTTGCATTGAAGTTGGTAAGGCATATTTTCCTTCACCTAAACATTCCTGTGCAATCTTTATGCTACGGAATTTGGATGTGAATTTTATTTTCATAGGTTTAAGGTAGGCAGGTTGACATTTATTTCTTCTGAATTTTGTCATTAAAAAGCATCAATTCCTTAAACATCAAGTGTTAAATTATGTCTCAGAAGGGAACAAAGAGAAAAAAAAAAAAAAAAAGAAACATAGAAAGTGGGAGGGGAGCTGAGAAAGACTTTAAAAAAGAATGCTCAGAACCTACTTGTCGGGCAACAGTTTCCCACAGGCCTCTTGCACTTGTGAGCATAGAGGAACTGGTCCCCCGAGGGTTATCTGTTTGTGGGTATTTGTGTAGCGAACAGTCTTGCAAGAAAAGTGCAGCTCCCTTTAGAGCAGAGAGCACTTTGTCTGCTCCCTGGTATAATGTTTCCTCTGGGGCAAAGGTTGGAGGTTTACTTGCACTCCTTTTATAATTGACTGGGCTTTCCTGTGCTCAGAGTCCCTTGGCATGCTGCAGACCCACTGCAGATGCACACTTCAGTGTGGTGCTGTAACTGGCTTGAGCATGCTGTGTGCTGCGTGAAGGCTGCAAACAAGCTCAGTGCTTTTCCTCTGACCCAGAAGGCTCATGCCTTTGCCCAATATTCTCAAAACCATGGTGAACTAACTTGACAGCTGTTGGCACTGGGAGTAGGATGCTGGCAGCTGTGGCCTTCTGGAAAAGAGAGGACAAGGAATCCTAAGGATGGAGTTTGGGTTAGTCAGAGGACAAACTAAGACTGGGTGATAAATATCCAGGGGTGACAGGCAGGGGCAGATGCAAAGAGTATGGATCACCTTGTCCTGCCTACTAATGACTGCTTAGAGTCTGAGTGGCAGAAGAGAAGATAAAGTACCACCTAAATGATGTTTTAAGGACCAGCCAAATAGCTCAGCAGATTAAAGCACCTACAAGCAGGTACAGGGGCCAGGATTCAATCCCCTGGCCTGACATGACGGCGACACCCTAGGGCACACTGAGATGACAATTGAGACTGGGTGTGGTGCCGCTCTCCTGTAATCCCAGCTCTCAGGAGGCTGTAAACAGGTGGATCACTATGAGTGTGATCTAGTAGTGAGCCTGAACACCCTGTAGACCCTTCCCTAAGATACAAAGAAAAAAAAAAAAAGATGTTTTGGTTGTTTCTCACTCTTTGCTGAGAAGGAAAAAGGGTTAAGGAATCCAAAAGGGCAAGAGAGGCTCCTAGTAGCCCAAAATTATTGAAACTAACTTTTGGTTGCACCATGAGCAGGGGCTGCACTGCTCAAAGTGCACAGCACCATTGCTTCCTCATTTGCTTCCTGCTCCCTCGTCTCCCATGCTCCTTCCCATAGCCCTGCATGCTTGCCTCATCTTCCTAAAAGAGAAAGGTACCTGGCACTAATGTCAAGGACTCTGCTCCCAAGAGGAGGGAAAGCTACACCCACACTTACAAGTGAGGACTGAAAGGAGGAGAAGTGTGCACACTCAGTGCTTGGTTGGACAGACAGCCAAGTTACCCATCTTACCCATTTCTGTAGGGGGAACAATTATCTAGACTGAGTTGCTAGGATTTGGTCAGAGTTTACAGATTATGATGTTCACCTGGCTTGTCTTCTGCAATGTCGTCCCATCCTGATTTTATTAAAACTCTCCAAGTACCCCCCAATTGTCTTGAATTGTTCCTTCTCTTCTGACCACACCTTAAATTAGAAATTCTTTTTTTTTTTTTTTTTTTTTTTTTTTTTTTTTTTTTTTTTTTTTTTTTTTTTT
>PVJA010011858.1:0-53532 GCA_004027025.1 Myocastor coypus
AATATGTCAACTTTCAAAGAAAAAAAGGGGGAAAAGAAAAAAAAAAAAGTAATGTGGATTTAGAAAGGTTAATGTTTAGTTGTTTGATCAATCTTATATACCTATATGTATTAATCTAAACTGATCCGATGATGAAAATATGTAATATAACCATTGTTAAATTTAAACAATAAAAGAATTGAAAAAAAAAAAAAAGACAAAGGCGGGGGCTATCTTATTAGATATTCCTCATTCTTTACTTTTTCACTTTGTTCTTTATAATCTTTATCACTAACTAGCATAAATTTTTATTTTCTTATCTTGCTAGAATTTAAGGTGGGCTCTCTTTTCTCCATTGTAGTTGCCTAGAACAGTGCTTGGCACATAGTAAATCCTCTATTAATGTTTGTCAAATGAGAGAAATTAGAAACATTTGAAGCAGATATTTAACTTTAAGTTAATCCCTGAAGAAGTTAAGACCCTTGGCAAAGCCAAATTCTTTTTTTTTTTTTTTTTTGTCTTTTTGAGACAGAGTCTCGCTATGCAGTTGAGGCTGGTCTTGCGCTCACTTTTGTAGCCCAGGCTGGTCTCGAACTCGCACCAATCCTCCTGCCTCAGCCTCCCAATTGCTGGGATTACAGGCGTGAGCCACCACGCCCGGCTGGCAAAGCCAAATTCTTTAGTAGGAAATTTTGTCTGCTTTGACATAAGATAGTGAATTAATAAGGGTGGCATGCTTTGTCTCAAGATTAAACCATAATAACCTAAGAAAGAAATAATGGGCTAGAGATGCTGTTCCCTGATAAAGTAGTGCCTAGCCTACCTGAAGTCCTGGGCTCAATCTCTTGTCACCACAATACCCCATCCCAAGAGCACAATACATAGAAAAATTACCTCCAGTTAAGGAGTGCTGGTACTGTTGTGTATGTGTAATGATAGTAGTGATAGTTGGGTTAGAGGCTACTTACGCAACTTTGGAGGGATAATTAGAGGAAAAATAATTTCAATATAGGTGCTATCCCCCAGCCTTTTCCATAGTTTTATTGCTAATTAGTGATTTTCCTGACAGAAGCATGTAGTAGCAATTACAGAAAAGAGGATGAAAGTTTCCTTAAAAATAAATCATGTTGACACTGCATAAAAAGTTCTTATCTCTAGATTTCCTCATACCTAAAATTCCATTGCCCAAATCCTCTGCCCCTCTTATTCCTAACCAGAAAGGGGAGTGAATCCTTAATATGAGGAGTTTTATAAATGGGTAGTGCTTTAACTGATTATGTGGTTCTTGGGGCCTCTACAGTAGGACTCCCCTCTAGCACTAATCTCTCTGAGAGCTACTTATAGCTGATACAAATGAAGGTTTTGCTCTGCCTTGTTGGATGTAATCCAAAGAGGGTTATCTCATATTCCCAAATGAATATGTGCAAAATGAGACAAAAGAGCATAATCACCTCAAAGGTTAAAAGACAGCCACTCAGTTATAGGTAACACTAGAAGCAAAGGCATAAGAAAAACCTAAAGCATTTTGTAAAAGATGCAGGAGTATTAGCAATATGAAAAAAACAGAAACTCAACGTGAAAAGTATAGTAAAATGAAGAACATAATTGATGTGATGAAATAAGGATCAATTAAGATCAGGGAGAAATCTGAGAGTTGAAAGTAGGGGCTGGGGATATAGCTCAGGCGTAAGTGCCTGCCTGGCAAGTGCAAGGTTCTGAATTCAATCCCTGGTACCACCAAGAAAGAAAAAAAAAGAAAGTGTAGAAACCCTTCCTATAGAAAAACAGAAATGACAACATCAGAACCCTAAAAGAAAAATTAACAACCAAATTCAAGATTGAAAAGAGTACTTTTCTCCCCAGATCAGAAGCATGACAGGGATGCCTATATTGCCACTTTTTAAAACACTATTAAAGTTATGACAGAGAAATTATACAGGAAAAGAAGCATTCAAGTTGGAAGAAAAGTAAAATTATTTGTGTCCAAGATGATATATTATGTAGAAACCCTAATAACTTTCAAAACAAAAACCTGTTGACATTAATAAATGAATACAATATTCCAAGATAAATCAACAAATATAAAATCAGTTGTGTTTCTATTCACAAGCATTGAGCAATCTGTATATGAAATTAAGACAACAGTTTCATTAACAATAGCATCAAAGAGAATAAAATACTGAGGAATAAATTGAACTAAGGAACCAAAAGACTTGTACTCTAAAAAAATGTAAAATATTGCTCAGAGAAAGAAAATAATACCATATATATATATATATATATATATATATATATATATATATATATATTTTTATGTTATGGAACTTGAAAAACTTGACATTGTCAGAAAACTAGATAAAGTGATTCATAGATTGAAAGCAATTCTTGTCAATCTAAAATGACACTTTTTGCAGAAGCTTAAAAATACATTCTAAAAGTTGAATAAAATGTAAAAGACCCCAAAATATCCAAAGCAATCTTAAAAAAGAAGTTGAAAGACCCAAACTTTTTAAAATTGAAACTTACACAGTGATCAGTCTTAAATATAAGACTGCTGGTGTGGTACTAGTAGAAAGACCAGTGAATAGGCCGATGAATCAAATACGGTACAGAATCCAGAAATGATTCCCCTAGACATAGTCAGATGATTTTCCACAAGGGGGTTGCTATGAATTTTGAATGTACCCCAGATGTTTACATGTTGAAAACATGGTCCCTGTCCTATGGTACTCTTGAGAGGTAGTGCAACTATGAGTTGAAGGCCACCCTCAGCTACGTAGTGAGTTCACCATCTTGAACTGCATAGTAAGACCCTGTATCAAAAAAAAAAAAAAAAAAAACAGCCCGCCTGGCAAGTGCAAGGTCGTGAGTTTGAACCCTGGTCCCACAAAAAAAAAAAGAGAGAGAGAAAGAGAAAAAACAAAACAAAAACCAAGAACTAGAGAAAATATTAGTGACTTTACCTTTGGTAACAATTTCTGAGAAATCAGCACAAAAGCACAGGTAATAAAGTATGTAGTACTTTATCAAAATTAAAATTGCATATACAACCTGTGTGCAGTGACAAACCTATAAACCTGCTAGATGGAAGAATGGGAAATGAGGGGTGCAAGTTTGGGACTAATCAGCCAACTTACATTGTCTCAAAATGAAATTGAGAAAAGGGATGGGGATGTAGCACAGTGGTAGAACACTTGCAAGGGTATATAAATTAAAAGATACTCTTTAAAAAGACAACTCTAGTCTGGGGGAAAATGTTTGAAAATTAAGAATATGGTGAGCCCTTCCCACTAAGCTACATTCCCATCCCTTATTTATTTTGAGATGTCATTCTAAGTTGCCCAGGTTGGCCTTAAACTTATGATCTTCCCATTTCAGTCTCTCTAGAGTATTTAGGATTACAGACATGTACTGCCATGACTGGCATTGAGTAAAACAAATGTTGGTGAGCATACTACAACATTGGAACTCTTGTGTACTGTTGGGAATATAAACTGGTGTAGAGCCTGAGGAAATAGGCTGTGTGCTTAGCATTCACAAGGCCCTGTGCTTAGTCTCTAGCACACACAGACATGTACAAACCCAAATAGATCTCCTCAGAAGATTAAATAGAATTATCATATGAGCCAGATGTTCATGAACAAACTAGGAAAAGAAGTTATGATAAGCTGGAGTATGTGGTTTATTGATCAGAAAGGTGAAATTCAAGTACAATTTACACATAAAACCCGCAGGGAATTTAAACCTGGGAAGTGGTCAGAAGCAAAATTCAGATCCATGCTGGGCATCTCTTTTAGCTATCCTCGTCATATTACTAAACCTTTCCTAATGTTTGTCACTGTCAGGATGGAGATGCATATGTCTTAGTCATCAGTATTGTACAATTGAATGCTTACAAAAAGAAGAGCCAGCACATTTAGGTAAGAAGCTTAAAATGACAAAAACAGAGAAACCATTGAAGAAATACTCCCAAACTTTACGAAGGATGACAGATCTCAGATTGAAAAAGTCCATATAGAATACCATATAAAGAAAAAAAATCTACAAAGAATAGTGAATCTTTTTTTTTAAAGAATTTTTATTTATTTATTATTTTTCTTGTTTCAGAACTTTTGTTTGTTTATTCATTTATTTGTATGGCCGGCTCAGCCTGCCCTGAGGGCAGGGCTGGCGCAGCATGTGGTGCCGAGGATCGAACCATGGTCCCTGCTTTAGACCACTGAGCTTTAGACCCCTGAGCCATCCTGGCAGGCCCGAGAATAGTGAGTCTTAAGGCTGTCAGAAATAGAGAAAAGTTTAAATGTGAACAAATGATATAAAAGAACAAAATTCAGGTTGAGGTTGTATTTTGCAACAGTAAGGACAGCAAAAAGACAACGGTAAACTTTTTTGATATTAGAATATTGAAGCATGGGACAGGGAGATAGCGCAGTAGAATAAGCACTTGCCTGGCAAGCACAGGGTCCTTAATTCAATCCCTGGTACCACAAAAATAAGTAAATAAGTGAATAAATAAATAAAATAAAAAATAGAATATTGAAGCAGAGGAACTGTCTTAGTCACTGTTTTATCACTGAGGCACAATACCCAGCAGCTATAGATTTATTTTGGCTTCAGTCAGAATTTTCAGTCTGGTCTGTAGACTCCAAAACAGAAATAGTGTGAAAGGGCCTGCTGAGAAGGAACGCTGCTCCTGTCACAGGCCAGGAGAGAGAAGGAGGGTCCAGAGAGGTAGATTCACCCTCCCACATCACACCCCCAGTGAGCCACCTCCCAACAGCACTTGAAGCTGTGAACTCATTTACCGCAGGGATTCCATGATCTGGTCACCTTCTAGAGCTCCACCTCTGAGTGTGTGAGACTTAGGAGTCCTTCTCAGTCTAAACCATTGCAGGGAACTGTTTGCAAAACATGATGGAGACTGGATGGAAGGCTGATCTAAGAACAGTAAAAAGGCAGAGATTAATATAAAAATATCCTCTTCAAAGGAAATAACAAAGCCACAATTAAGAATTTTGTAAGTAGATACATGAATAGTGATTATATGAAAGTAGGTATACTAACAGTGCTTTTGCTCTATGGCTTTACATCTATTGCTAATTAAAGTTAGCTCTGGGCCCGGCAGGATGGCTCAGTGGTCTAAAGTGCCTACTTAGGAAAGCTTAGGCGGCTGCAGGGACCGCGGTTCGATCTCCGGCACCACATGCTGCGCCAGCCCTGCCCTGAGGGTAGGCTGAGCCAGCCATAGAAATAAATAAACAAAAGTTCTGAAACAAGAAAAATAAATAAATAAATAAATTTAATAAAATAAAGTTAGCTCTTGGTTAATTTAAAATAACAGTAACATGCTCCTTATATTGTAACACAGTGACATGCTTTCATGAAAAATATTTTCTAAAGTTAACTAAGAACTTAATAGTGGCATTGTGTTTTGCGTATCTCTTTAATGTTTGATTTTATACAGTAGTGGCGAAGCTATGGCATCTGTTTATTTCTGAGATAGAAGTGTTAATGTATGAGTTTTTTCTAGACTAAATTGGTTCAGTATTGAGGTTGAATTGTAGTTTAGCACTTTACAATAAGTGGTATTTGGTAAAAGGCAAAAGATTTTTACAATCTGCAAAGAAACCAGAGTATAATAAGTGGTATTTGGGTTGCTGTGTGGCACCAGGTTTCTAAAAGATCCACCATCGTTGGTTTAATGAAAAGTTCTTGGATTCTCTTACTTGCTACTGTGTTGAACTGTGTTCCTTTGATTGAAATGTATAAGGAAAAAAAAGAAAAATGTGTAAGGAGAATTTTAGGAATTCATGGATCTTTTGAGAAGACCTTGGGAATACTCAGTGGCGCTCAGGCCACAGTTGTAGAACTACTTTTCCCCTGGTATGTTTCTTTGCTATTAGTCGCACCATTTGGCATCTTTTGTGTTGCCACAGTAGGTTTCCACTTCCCTATCTTTTTCTATCTTCCCTCTCTTAAATTTAAGACTGATTTTTCTCCATCAATCCTTCATTATTTTCTTTTCTAAAATATGTTTGCAAGGATAGTTCTATATAATTTGTACTTAGGTACTGGTAAATTTCTTGTGGTTTGTCTTGTCTTTGCAGCTACATTATTACTTTCATGAAAGTAGAAAGTCTTAAAAATTGAGAAGACAGGCCAGGTGTGGTGGCTCACGCCTGTAATCCCAGCACTTGGGAGGCTGAGGCAGGAGGATCAGTGCAAGTTCGAGACCAGCCTGGGCTACAAAAGTGAGCTCAAGGCCAGCCTCAACTGCATAGCAGGACCCTGTCTCAAAAAGACAAAAAAACAAAACAAAACAACAAAAATTGAGAAGACAGGACTGGAAGTAGAGTTTGTACTTAGCATTTGTAAGGCCCTGACTTAAAAACCCTGGTACCAAACAAAGAACTGTGAAGACAAAACAAGAATTGTTTTTGCTGTACCCACACATCATTAAGTACAAATATTTGTACTTCAAAGTAGATATTATGCCAGGTATCGTGGCACATGCCTGTAATTCCAGCACTTGGGAGGCTGACGCAGGAGCATCAATGTAAGTTCAAAACCAGGCTGGGTTACAAAAGTGAGCTCAAGGCCAGCCTGAACTGCATAGCAAGACCCTGCCTCAAAAAGACACACACACACACACACAAAAAAAAAAAAAAAAAAGTAGATATTATTTGTTGATTGATACTCTCCACAAAAACATACCACACATTTTCTGAAATGGCTTATTGGAATATTGCATTATCTTACTCATCTACAACATAGTAATACTTTTGGTGTGGCAAGTACTGTTTTAGAAGATCTTGTTAACTGAAGTCTTTTGTTTCAGGCCTCTTGGTTCTATAAACCACTTACTAATTAAAGTATTTCCTTGCAATTTCAGAAAAAAGCCAAAGGACAAGAGCTGTTTGATCAGATTATGTACCATCTGGACCTTATTGAAAGTGATTATTTTGGTCTGAGATTTATGGATTCTGCACAAGTAGCAGTGAGTAAATTTTAGATATTATGCTATGGAACAAGAATAGAAAATTCCAAATGATATGCTAAGTTCTAGAATGCTATCTTTTTGTTTTTCCTTCCCCGTACCGGGCATTAAACTCAGGGCCTTCCCATTGAACCACCATCCCCAGTCCATTTCATATTATTTATTTTTAGATAGGGTCTTACTAAGTTGCCCAGGTTGGCTTTCATCCTGGGATCCTTCTGCCTCAGTCCTTTCCAGGTATTACTGATGTATACCCACTGTGTTCAGCCAAGGCTGAGCTGTATTCTTAATATATTTATTATATTATGTGATTTTCAGCTATCTAAATCTTTGACCTGTTGCTTTCAAATCACAGAAATGCTTACTAAAAATGGGAATTCTGACCTGAATGTGTGGTGCACACCTGTAAATACTAGTTTTTCAAAAAGGTGAGGCAAGATCGCCAAGTTTGAGGCCAACATGGGCAATTTAGTGAGACTTTGTCTCAAAAACTGAGAGTAAAGCCAAGTTACAGTGTTTGTTTATAATGTATTAAAGTTTTTTGTTCAATTCCCAGTACTGCCAGCCCCACCCCTGTGCTCTCCCAAGTGTGTTCTGGTCCTAACCTGAATTACTGGAGCAAAATGCTTAAGGATTCTCATAAAAACATGAGAATCCATGTTTTTAATATTACTGGCTTGGTTGTGTTGACGCACTAGAGTTTGTGAACCACTGTTTAGTGAAAGGAATGTTATATTGAGAGTTTCATTGGCTCTTGCATAAGAGATACAAGTTTCTAATTTGTGAATGAAGATGAATAGACTAGGACAATCACAAGCTCTTTTTCAGGTATATATATATTTTAATAGAAATCATATTCTTTATTCATTTGATTTTGTTATTTTATTTATTTATTTATTTGTTTGTTTGTTTATTTATTTTTGCGGGACTGGGGTTCAAATGCACAACCTTGCACTTGGCAGGCCGGCACTTGTGCCATGGAGCTATCTCCCCAACCCCTATATATGTTTTTTGATGTACATTTTATTTATATTTTTGATGTGAATTTTAGATGAAAGAACAATGTTTGTAATAGAAAGTTTAAGGCTATTCAAAGAACTGAGTTCTGTGTTAGGATTTTACTGGAGGATTTTTGAAAGTAAGTAGTGGACAAGATGGGGAATTATATTAGTGAACATTTTCAAAATGATGTAAACTTATTAAATAATAAATTGGGAAGTATTCATTCTCTAATAATTGGGATTAGATATTTCTCAAGCAGGTTGTTATTCAAGTTTTACTTTAAAATAAATGGGGAGGGGTTGGGGAAATAGCTCTGAGGCATAAGCAAGTGCAAGGTCGTGAGCTTGAACCCCGGTCCCACAAAAAAAAAAAAAAAAAAAAAAGAAACCTAAGTTACAGATAAAATAAATGGGGAAAAAGACAAGAAAAAAATAAAATGAAATGTTGCAATAGATGAAAAAATTGGGATTTTTGACATTATTGCCATCATCATGTTTGTTACTTAATTTTGTAATAGAAAGTACCGGTAAATTCAGTTATGGAAATGAATGTCACAACGGTTTGAAAGGAGAGAAGTTATCACTGATGGCACATGGTTGCATTGTAATTAGAATTAGACATCAGAGTAAATAACATGTGAAGTGTAAGATGTTAAAGAATTGGGTCTAAGAATAACTTTGCTGAATTAATTGCTCAGGCAATTTGGTCTTTTTGCTGACTGATAATGATTGTTTATAATTTTTGGCTAGTAATAGTCTGAATTTTGTCATCTTTGTGGATTTTTGAGGAGGGAGGTATTCAACACCTCACATTTGCCAAGCAGGCACTGTGCTACTGAGCTATATATAGTATTGTGGATTTTTTAATTTTTTCTTAAAGTATATTCTGTGGAGGTCCAGTGAAATAGCTCAGCGGACTAAGTGCTGGGTTAGGCAGACTCAGGGACTGGGTTCTACCGCCACATGCTGCACTGGCCCCACCCCCAGGCACACTGAGCCAGCTCTTGAGACCTGTGTGGTACTATACACCTGTAATCCCAATGCTGGGGAGGCAGAAACAGGATCACTAGTAGTCCAACCTGTGTAGTGAGACCCTGGACCAAATACATATATATATTTTCTGTGAAATGGAGTTGTCAGCACTGAGTTTTAAACTTTCTCATTGGGTAGCCAAAATTACAACTAGTATTACCACCATATGAGAGTGATAGTATGTTTGTTTTTATCTACAGTGTTGTTATAAAGTTCTATTTTATAAATAATTTCTACAATTAAATATAAATAACTTACTACATTTCTGTTGAATAATTAACTTCAGGAAGAGAAGGCAATACTTTTATAGCTCAATGCCCAGAAGTCTCTAATGTAAAGAATGTTTTTGTTGTTGTTTTGGGGGGGTCATTAATTGACATCTACAGATTAAATTTAAATTTAGGGGCTGGGAAGATAGCTCAGTGGAGTAAGTGCTTGCCCGGCAAGCGCAAGGTCCTGAGTTTGATTCCTGGTGCCACCAAAAAAATAAAATAAAGAAATAAAAAATAAATAAATTTAAATTTAGGTATGTTGATTCCTTTGTTGAGATAAGGTCTTGCTATTTAGCTCAGGCTGTGCTGAAATTCACTTAATTAGTGAGAAACACTTACAGTTTTTCTGCCTTAGCCACCACACTGGTATTTTGACCCTCGAGCATAATTTTATCTCCTCTATAGACCTTTGTGCTTTGCAATAGCTTTGCAGGTAGTGTATTGCTGATTGTCCACTGACACTAAAACCAAACAAGAACAGATCTCAAGTAGCCAGTCTTTCTTAAGACAAAGTCTCACTGTGCAATTCAGGCTGACCTTAAACTTACTTTGTAGCCCAGGCCGGCCTTGAATTCACAATGATCTTTCAGGCCTCGGCTTTGAGTGCTGGGGTTACAGGCATGCACCACCACATCTAGCCCACCACAAAAATATTGGCTGAAGACTACAAGAGGATTCTGCTCAAGAGTAGTAATGAAAGCCAGATACCATAGTGGCATATGCCTATAATCCCAGTACTCTGAGAAGCTGAGGAAGAAGGATCACAAGTTTGAGCTGAGCTATGGCTGGACATTTTAGCAATTTAAAAGTTCTGTGAAATGGTGGCACACGCCTGTAATCCCAGCACTTGGGAGGCTGAGGCAGGAGAATCAGTGCGAGTTCGAGACCAGCCTAGGCTACCAAAGTGAGCTAAAGGCCAGCCTGAACTTCATAGAGAGACCCTGTCTCAAAATAAAATAAAAGTTCTGTGAAAGAAAAAAGATGTTTTTTGGGGTTGGAGATGCAGCTGAGTATGAAGGCCCTGGGTTCATTCATTTCATGGGGGGGCAGGTGTGAACAACCTTATGGGAAGTTCAAACCCTGGTCCCACACACACACAAAAAAAAATTATGGGAAATAGATTCAGACCATATAAGTTAAGGCTCTAACAAACTTGTAGTAAGTTATAGAAATGTGCTTACCTCTTTCAGAGTAAAACATGTTTTTGCAGTTGTCAGTTTATTAAAGCGAGACCATCTCGTACATTTGATCATGCATTGAGATAATGAAATAGTAAGCATAAAAATGATTGACAAACTTTAGAGAAATACCGTGCAATTTTCGTAGTAAACTCCTTTTAAAATCTATCTAGGGGCCCGGTGGGATGGCTCAGTGGTCTAAAGCCCCTGCTTGGGAAAGTTTGGGTGGCTTCAGGGACCGCGGTTCGATCCCCGGTACCACATGCTGTGCCAGCCCTGCCTTCAGGGTGGGCTGAGCCGGCCACAAAAATGAGTGAATAAACAAACAAAGGTTCTGAAACAAGAAAAATAAAATAAAAAGTTTTAAAAAAAAAAAAAATCTATCTATAGGGGCCTAGCGGGATGGCTCGGTGGTCTAAAGCGCCTGCTTGGGAAACCTTGGGCGGCTTCAGGGACCACGGTTCAATCCCCGTACCACATGCTGCGCCAGCCCTGCCCTCGGGGCGGGCTGAGCTGGCCATAAAAATGAGTGAATAAACAAATAAAGGTTCTGAAACAAGAAAAAAAATAAATAAATAAAATAAAAAATTCTTTAAAAAAAAATCTATCTATATAGAGGCTGGGAGTGGTGGCGCATGCTTATAATACTAGCACTTGGGAGGTTGAGGCAGGAGGATTGATGTGAGACCAGCCTGGGCTACAAAAGTGAGCTCAAGGCCAGCCTCAACTGCACAGTGAGACCTTGTCTCAAAAAGACAAAAAAACAAGGGCCGGGCGTGGTGGCGCACGCCTGTAATCCCAGCACTCGGGAGGCTGAGGTGGGAGGATCGGTGAGAGTTCGAAACCAGCCTGGGCTACAAAACTGAGCTCAAGGCCAGCCTGAACTGTACAGCGAGACCCTGTCTCAAAAAGACAAAAAAAAAAAAAAAAAAAGGACAAAAAAACAAAAGAAGACAAAAGTCCATCTATGGAGTAGATCATATGCTTCCTCCCTGGAAAGGGCATATATCAACAAATCCCTGGTCTCCATTGGGAGTGTGAGCCTCCTCCCCACCCCACTTTACCTCGCTCAGATACATCCCCAGTCCTTTTTTATTTTTTGATTTTAAGACAGTTCTTACTAGCCGGGCATGGTGGCTCATGCCTGTAATCCCAGCACTCGGGAGGCTGAGGCAGGAGGATCGGTGCGAGTTCGAGACCAGCCTGGGCTACAAAAGTGAGCTCAAGGCCAGCCTCAACTGCATAGGGAGACCCTGTCTCAAAAAGACAAAAAAAAAAAGACAGTTCTTACTGAGTTGCCTTTCCAGACACTGGACTTAAATTTGGGATCCCCTTAGACTCAGTGTCCCAGAGTCCTGATGCTGTATGTTTGCCACCATTATGCCCAGTTTGAAGTGTGACATTTTTAGACCCTAAGAGAAGCATGTTAATAACATATAGGAACAGGTAGACTGTTGTCTTTTGAACTGTCAAATACCATACTTTTAACACCAAAAAGGTAATGCTTTGGGAAAAATTTATAATGGAATCTAGACCGCAGTGAAGTATTTAAAATTAGATTATAGGGGCTGGCAAGATAGCTCAGCAGTCTAAAGCTCCTGCTTAGTTTAGGCAGGCTTAGGCAACCACAGGGACTGTGGTTCAATCCCCGGCACCACATGCTGTGCCAGCCCTACTCCCAGAGCAGACTGAGCCAGCCATAACATAAACAAATAAAGTTTAAAGATAAAAAATTAGATTATGATGATAAGAAGTATATTGGTCCTCTGATTTTTAGTAAAAGTTTTTAGTATTTTCTAAAATTGTGCAAATTTTAAAATAATTCGTTTCAGGACCTAAGCCTCAACTCACAGAGGAAATATTTTTTGGCTGAAGTAATTGTTTTGAAAGATAGTTAACATTTCTCTGCTGTAAACTCTGCCCTTTGAGCAGGAGTCAGTGGTGCATTTCTTTTGTAAACCATGTGGGTATTTAAAAGGCAGGAATCATTGAAAAGCTGTTTACAGACTGTTTGCCTGGAGGACCTGGTTTGAGGGTGTGTGTATGCTGATGTTTTGGAAACTTCCTGGGTAACTTTTTGTTTGTTTTGTTTTGTTACATCTGTTGTATTTATGGTTAGGTAGTACTCATATTTTAAACCAGTGGTTCTCAACCCTTCTAATTCCCTGACCCTGCAATACAGTTCCTCATGTTTCGGTGTCCCCAAACCAAAAAATAATTTTGGTGGCTACTTCAGAACTGTAATTCCAAATAAATAACATTTTCTGATGGCTTTAGGTGACCCCTGTGTTTTGGTCGTTCGACCCCCACCGAGGTCGCGACCCACAGATTGAGAACCGCTGTTTTAGACAAATAAATAATTACTGCTCCAAACCCAGTTCAGTACAATGGAACTAAGTGAGGCTTTTCTCAGACTTTGATATCTAAGTTTATCAACTTTAAAAATTGGAAATTGGAAATTTGTTTTCTTTTAAAATATGATGCAAACTTAACTAGGTTTATACTAAGCACTATAGTGTATGCACTATATGCACACACTCACCTTCATCTTCTTATGTGATTTAAACTCAACCTCTTAAAGATAGTGATTTAAGGAAAAATACTATCAGTGCCTATCTCTGCATTTTCCAGTCTCAGGTCTTGGAATGTGGAGGAGATGAAAGAAAACAGACTTTAGAATATGAAAACATGAACTCAGACCTTCCCCCAGAAGAATATCACCCAGAGTTCCCCAGCTCCTAAATTTCACTTTAAAATGTGTTGCATTATCTGAGTTTTGAGTGTCTTAATATACTGGAGATTCTAGAAACTGCCACATATAGTTAGAAAAGAGACTAAAATGTATGCCTGAAGGACAACCTCTGGGCCTTTTTTTCTCACTAGAATGATACTGTGTTTGTGTACTTCTCAGTAGGACAGTAAGGTGTGAATTATAGTGTAAAATGAATATATTCATCAGACTAGTCCTAGATACTGTTAACCAGTTAAACTTAACTAATGAAAAAAATTTTAGTAAGTGGTCTTATATTCATTTTTCCATCTTATATTCTCCAGAATTCCAATCTGTGTTTAATCTACCATTAATGTTCTTTATTTTTTCCTAATACTCATATGTTAAACATTTTTTTATTCCATTTGCAGTTATCAAGTTATCAAGACAAATCTGTAGTATCTTGTGGGAAGTACATGTAGTTTATTGATTTTGAGAGAGATGGCTGGCTATACACTTTACTATTACTATAATATTATAATGTATAAACAATACCTATATAAAAGATTAAAATAAAGGAGTTAGCAGCTAATCTGTTAAGTCATAGGTATTCATTGTGGGCTAAGTAGAAAATATAGGAAAGCACAAGAAAGAAAAAATTATCATCAACATTCTCAATCACCTAAAGATAACATTTTTGTTACTGTTTTGTTATGGATCATCTCCATGTGAATGAAAATGTATGGCTATGCAAACTTGTGCTTTTTGACAAAATTATGCTTTATAGCATGCCTTTTAAAAAATAATATATTATAAGGGGCCAGGACAATAGCTCAGGGCACAAGTGCCTGCCTGGCAAATGCAAAGTCCTAAGTTTGATCCTGGTTCTGCAAAAAATAAAATAAAATAAAATAATAATGATGATGATAATAATGTATCATAAATGTTTCACACCCTTAACTGTATGTTTTTAATTGCTGTATTCTTTCATATTTAAATATTTTAATCAGCTCATTTTTATTAACTATATATAAATTGTCTTTCTGTAATTCCTTCTAGGTAAATCTGTACATAAAGGGTTTTGTTGTTTTGGTTTTTGTTTTGTTTTGTTTTGTCTTTTTGAGACAGGGTCTCGCTGTGCAGTTCAGGCTGGCCTTGAGCTCATTTTTGTAGCCCAGGTGTCTCGAACTCGCACTGATCCTTCTGCCTCAGCCTCCCAAGTGCTAGGATTACAGGGGTAGTCACCACACCTGGCCCATATAGTTATTTTTGAGGTATTATCTTTTGTCTAATCAGATGGAGTCTTGGAAGGGTAGTGTTTATGTATATTAGTCTCCCTAATCATGATTATGTGAAATCATGTGACTACCCAGAGGCTTATTATTTTATTGCATGATAAGAGATAAAACTTGAAGATAGGGCTACTTGAAAGTCCACGGTTTTCAGGGAGAAAAGATTCTGGAGCATGAAAACTAGTTTTATCTTACACCCTGTATGTAATTGTCATTGGGCTGTAGTATGTTTTGGGATAGGGAATAAGTTAGGAATTTTTGGATTTTTAGGAAAGCGATGGATTAGCTATTTGCTGATCTTCTATACTCAGATTGAACTGTGTTCTGCTTGCTGGTATGCCTATATGTCCTGTTAATATGGAGGGATGTTTAAGTATTTGTTAGATTGAGGTATGCTTATGAGTGGACTTCCAGCTGAATCTTTGAAAAGATAAAAGATGACTAAATAGTCCACACAATTTGGAATTCAGAGAAAATGTTGCGCGGAATTTAATTGTTCTTTGAAATGTTTACTGAGCATCTTATTTCAAGGTGGAAAGTCACTCCTGGCATGCTGGTAGTTCTGAGAGTTTCATTTTAGATGTGAGGAGAGAATGGAGAGGAGAGGCTAGGCAAATAATTGGCAGAAAAAGCAAACTGTTAAAACCCCATTAACAATGTAGCCTTGTTTACTCTTGGCCTATCTGGTTTTCTGAAACTGGATTCCTTTGCTGTGTGAACTCATTAGTGCAAGTGCACTCCTTTCCTTTAGAGTCCTTGGAATTGAAAACATTCTGAAGATAATTCAGTCATGTATATCTGTTGAATGAGTGCTGGCACTGTTAGGACTTGGTGTAAAAGGATTAATAAAGAAAAGCAATCTGGGAATGTGAGTAGAAGTATTTGGAATTGGTTTTTAGGTCTATTTTTGGCATGGGCACTTCATAATGAAGTTGTATAAATCAGAGGGTTGTCATTATGGAAACTGGAAATCTGCGGATTATGTAGTGCAGAGGAATAAGAGTGTTTCATTTAATAGAGAGGGCCTTAATTATGAGAAAAATCTAACTTTACTCTGTGTTCTTTCAGAGAGTACTAATTTTGAGCAGTATCTACTTCTTTAAATATAGGCGATACTGTTATGTTACTTCATCCAATTTTCACATTGTAATCTGTCCATAAGTTTCACACTTCTTTTAGAAGAATAAGCTACTGGGATATGAGAATATATTTATTTGTTGCTTTTTGCTTGCTTGTATATACGGTGCTGGCAGTGAAAACTTGGTCCTTATGCATGTTAGTCAGTCTGCCACTGAGCCACATCTCTATCTAGCACTTTCTAAATTTTAACAGTTTTGAGAATCCTTCATTTGGGAGCAGTGAGAAAATGAAGGACAAAATTTAAGACTGTCAACCTGGGACAGGAAAGACATTTCTAAGAAGTCACATATCAGGTTTTAGGTGTTCTTTTATGTATGTCATAAGCTTAGCACATGAGTGTTGGAGTGATCTCCACCTTACCTCTTATAGACATTCACTCACTCCCTTTGGCTTTTCACTTGTGAAATATTTCACTGTGGTTTTCAACAAAGGCATGATGAAAATAACCTTCAGCAATTAAAACTTTAATGTTCTTTCATCTACTTACCTATTGCACTTTTTTGTGTCTGTTTGCAGCATTGGTTGGATGGCACAAAAAGCATCAAAAAGCAAGTAAAAAGTAAGTGTTAGCAAAATTATTATAGAGAAAATGGAAATCAGATGAATTAGAAGCTGGCTCTTGAGCATACAGACATTTTAAAAATCATTTTTAGATGAATTATTTTAGTATCTCTGCTTTCTGAAAATCATTTCATTCTAATGTGCTGACTTATGTTATATAAATTTGATGCTAATATAGATTCAAGGGCCTTATAATTTAACATTTATAGGAGGAAACCTTACAACTTGCAGCTTTTTTTGTTGTTTGGGTTTTTTTTTTTTTTTGTTTTTGTTTTTTGAGACAGAGTCTCACTATACAGTTCAGGCTGGCCTTGAGCTCACTTTTGTAGCCCAGGCTGGTCTCGAACTCGCACTGATCCTCCTGCCTCAGCCTCCCAAGTGCTGGGATTACAGGCATGTGCCACCACGCCCGGCCTAAATAGCTTTTATTTAGTAATTATTTGTGTTGGAATTTTTTTGTTTGGCTTTTATTTGGCATTTATCTAGCTCTATAAAATAATTTTGAGAGCCAGGCGTGGTGGTGCATGCCTGTAATCCCAGCACTCGGGAGGCTGAGGCAGGAGAATCGGTGCGAGTTCGAGACCAGCCTGGGCTACAAAAGTGAGCTCAAGGCCAGCCTGAACTACACAGCGAGACCCTGTCTCAAAAAAAAAATAATAATAATTTTGAGACTTTAAAGCTGTAACAGTACTTAATTTAGCACAATGAAATGAAACAATTCACACCATCTGTTAATATTGTTAGCAGCCCTCAGGAAAGAATACTAATATCCAGTCCATGATTCAGTTTGTCCTGTAGTCTCAAATTTCAGGGCACCATAGCTCTATCTTTACAACATACTGGGACAGGACTACTGAGACCCTAGAGGTTGGTCAATTAACTGAAGTGAATTTGAAAGTATGTGCAATGATTTATTCTTGACCAATTATTAATCTGAGCATTCCTGAGTGCTGCTTAAAAAAACTCAGCTCAGCTTGTTTTCAGGGATAAGTTATACAATCGAGACTTTTATTTGATACATCTTACCCTAAAGTGCTAGAGGTACTGTTCTTGAGGTGACAGACATTTATGGTGATGCTATTTAATGATTCATATGTTTTCTTAAATCTATTAATGTTTTTGTGTAGCATTAAGTTATGATCTAACCTATAATAAAGCCATAGTAACCTGTTAACTTCTGCCCCACTTCTGTAGCTTTTCAACAGATCTACTGTCTGAAAAGTATTATTAGTTAAAAAGATACTAAACTTTTATTTTTCATGGCAGTTGGTTCACCTTATTGTCTACATCTTCGAGTTAAATTTTATTCCTCAGAGCCAAACAATCTTCGTGAAGAACTAACCCGGTAAGAATGCTATCTAGAGTTGTATAGGGTTATTTTGGTCTTGCTGGGAATTAATTTTAGGATAGTTTTCACTTTGTAGACAATAGTGAAATAGATTCCTTGCTCCTCCATCCTTTTTTTTGTGCTTTGTTTTGTTGTTGTTTGTTTATTTTATGGGACTTTTAAATTATAAAGCTATTTTTAATACTTTGGGGTTTGCCCCACAGGAATAAAAAGCTCTAAGAATAAGTAACCTCCTCATCCCCAGGAGTTGTCCAGGGGAACAGAGTCTACCTGGGGAGAAGGAAACATGAAAAGGGCCTGTTGCAGACTCAACAAAGGGATGCCAAGGGACCTGTGAGCACTACATGAGGAAACGCAAGCATGGTGGGACTGGCTCTAGGCACACAGGTGGAGGGCAAGAGGATTGGGCATGAAGCCTGGAAGCTACTTAGGTTCCTTCTGTCACACCTTTTTCTGCTTCTGATACATCATCTCTTAGTCCCTCTGCTTTCAGGCGGCAGCAGAAAGCCAGTTGTTTCTGCCCTTCCCCTTAACTCAGTCACTCTGCTTTTTCATATTTGCTGGTTGGCAAGCTCACCCTGGTCACGATGAGTCATGGCAACCACAGCAGCTCTGACCTGCCTCCATTGTGTCCCCTCCTTCTGTCCAACATTGCCTGTTTTATGGTATTTTGAAACAGTCTTGCTGTGAGTTTAGATAGGCCTTGAACTCACTATATAAGTAACCCAGGCAGGTCTTGAATTTGTATTGATCCTCTGGCATCCGCCTCCCAAGTACTGAGGTTACAGGCTTGTATGACTGTGCCTGCTATTTTTTTATTTTAAGTCATACCTCACTAAGTCAGTAACTTGTCTAGGCCAGGCTCAAACTTACAATTGTCCTGCCTCAGCCTTCCAGAGTACTAGGATTACTCCCCACCACAACATTTAGCTGTAATAGTGCTTTTTAAATGTATGATTCCTTCTTTCCATTTATTTTAAAAACATTTGATAGTTTCCTGGTATCCTCCAGAGGTGACTAGTGAAGTGAGGTTTTTTTTGGGGGGGGGAGGGGGATGGGGTTTGGAGGTTGGTTGTTTTATTTTACACATTGTTAACCCATAGATTTTAAACAGGATTGTTGCGTTTCAGTACATTGCAGTATCATGTTTATGGACATACACAGTAATCTCTTTTGCCACTGAGTTAATTCATTCAAGTTAATTCTTGACTCTTTATTCATTAAAATGCTCCCAATAAGTGAAAATGTTAGATCCTCCTTTGGTTCCAATAGGTTTTGTTTTGTTTTGAGGATAGAGGTTTTGTCTTTTTTGAGACAGGGTCTCACTTTGCTGTTCAGGCTGGCCATAAAACTCACTTTGTAGCCCTGACTGATCTCAAACTGACAATCCTCTTGCTTTTGCCTCCTGAGTGCTGGGATTACAGGCATGTGCCATCATGCCCAGCTGGTTTCAGTGCTATTGCATAAACTTTAGGTTATATATACTTTATTTTATTCTGTCAGAGTCAATGAATAAATGATATTTTTCAAAGTGGATTATTAAATATTTATGGTAGATTAATAAATGATACTTATTCGTTGACTCTCTTACATATGCATGGCTCCATGCATGCATAGTCTTCAATAAATGAGAAAGTCAGAAAATTCCTTTATAAGGTTCTCTCTTGAATACTTTTGATAGTGAGATTATAGCTATTGTCCCAGAATCTATCAGTGCAGTGTCTCCTGGAGTATAAAAAGGATGTTTTCATCTGAATCAGCTCAGATTACAAAGCCTGTTCTCAATAATATGCTTTAAACATTTTCTTATAAGGACGCTGTAATGTACAGTGTGGCCAGCTCTTCTTTGCTGTTATCTTGTGGTCATACTTTCATCCTCCTGAGGCCTGTCTGCATTTCCATATTTTTTCCTTTTTGTACTTTATTGTGGATAAAATTACATGGTTAAAAAATCCTCAAGTTGGGCCCAGCAGGATGGCTCAGTGGTCTAAAGCGCCTGCTTGGGAAAGCTTGGGCGGCTTCAAGGACCGCGGTTCGATCCCCAGCACCACATGCTGCGCCAGCCCTGCCCTCAGGGCGGGCTGAGCCGGCCATAAAAATGAGTGAATAAACAAATAAAAAGGTTAAAAAAAAAAAAATCCTCAAGTTAAAAGACTGGTTAAGATTTTTTTCATAGTGGATTATTCATTGGTGCCTTTTATTTTTCCTAGGTATTTATTTGTTCTTCAATTAAAACAAGATATTCTCAGTGGAAAGTAAGTGTTAGTTGTTGAGCAAATAATTGCATGTTTTCTAGACTGGTTCATACATGATTGTGAAAATAAGTTCTTAGTTATGAAAATGAAATGGCCAACAAAGTACGTATTATTTTTATGTATCTTAAAATGAAGATTATGAAGTTGACTTAACAATTTTGTGTTTTGGTCTCAGATTAGAATGTCCCTTTGATACAGCAGTGCAGTTGGCAGCTTATAATTTACAAGGTAAGCCGTTCTTGTGCTGTTAAACCTAAAACAGTTGTTTTTTATATGTGTATTTTAAGGATTTTGAAGAATCAAATCATTTGCAAGAAAAGAAACACTTTTTTTGTGTATGTGTCAATGTCCAACTCTTATCTTAGAACTTTGTATTCTTTTTATTCCCTTATATTTTCCCCCTTTTCATTGCCAGTGTTTTCAAGCAAAAGTTAGAATTTACTAGATAATTCAACACATGTTATGATTGGGCCCTCAGCTAGTATTTTCCCTTAGAAAATGTAATGGTATGTGAGTAAATTACTGCTGAAGCCATATGATATTCTTTCTTTATTAGTCTTCATATGAATCCATGTGTTACGTATATACTATATAGTTAAAAGTTCCTGATGTCACTGAGGAGATAGCGCAGTAGAATAAGCACTTGCCTGACAAGCACAAGGACTTAAGTTCAATCCCCAGTTCTAAAAAAAAAGTTCCTGATAATCATTTTAAAGCTTACTCTAATAGATGAGATTAATGAAAAGCTTATTTGTGGCCAGAGAGATAGCTCAACCACATAAGCACCTGCCTAGTAAGCATAAAGTCCCAAGTTCAATCCCCAGTACTGCTAAAAATAGGAATAAAAAGAGTGTCTGTGAATGTATGTGGTAACTTAATAAGCAAAGCTTACTTTTTTGTGCCCTGTGACATTGATTAATACTATTACATTTAGGAATTTTTTTTCTGAAAATAGACATATAGAAAACTGATTTTTGTCCTTGTTCACAAAATGAAATTAAGATTTTCTAGGAGTATTGCACCTTTACTGAAATAGTGGTGACAAATTTGCATCGTGCATGATAAATTATTTTGTTTTTGTCTTTTGGAGACAGGGTTTCCCTTTTCAGTTCAGGCTTACTTTGAACTTGATTTGTACCCAGGCTAGCCTTGAACTTTCAGCAATCCTCCTGCTTCAGCCTCTCAAGTGCTGGTATTACAGCTGTTTGCTACCACACCTGGCAAGTTATGTCTTTAAAAACAAAAGATATTAGCATCTGAGTTGTTTGGGGGGTTTTCTGTTTTGTTTTGTTTTACTAAAACCTCAGTATTGAAGCTTAATTATAGTGTTGGCACTTTGCAATAAGTAAATGGATTTTGGGTTGCAGCTTGCCACTTGATGTTTCTTTTTTTGTGTATGTGGAACCAGGGACTGAACTCAGGCCCTTGGGCTTACCAGGCAACACTTATTCTACTGAGCTATCTCCCTAGCCCCTGCCACTTGATCTTAAAAGATTTCACATTCACTGTATGAGAAAAGAAAATGCTTAATGATGATCAAGACATTTTTTAGCAATTATGTCTTTAGTCCCAAACCATGTAAGATTAGTAGTAGTTTATGTGCCATTATATAGATACTACGTTTTATGTTCTATTGTAAACCTATTTACTTGATTTGTCTGTTACTAAAGAAAGCATATTTTCCTATTTTTTTCTTTTTCATATTTTCTTATTCATAATAGGAATTGTTGATGAGAACATTTCTGTACTTCAAAAATTTTATACTGATGTGTTTCAGCCTATCTCCATTTACTATCCTAGTCTGTCTCCAAATTAAAACTTCTTGTCTGTGTAATAACACATCATTAACTAGGTTAGGGATGCTGTGTCTCTAACACTGCAATAATCAGAGCATGTATTTGCCTTTCTGTGGGGAGGACAATACTAAGGATTGAACCCAGGGCTTCAAGAATACTAGATGAGTACTGTAACCACCAAGCTGTACTCCTAGTTCACCAAGAGTTGTTTGAAAGTGCTCTTGTATTTTTATTGTTTCCTATTGGAGAGTATTAATTCTAAAAACTGAGTTTTATTATAAAGGTGTTGTTTTCACTATTGTATCTGTCAATTTCCTAGTATATTATTTGTGCCTTGTTATGTAAGTTTCAAGACAGGCAGAATATATAGTGTTTAAAAATATTCATATGTATTTGTATATTTTAGCAAATGTTTAACCCACAGTGATGCTTAATAAATACATGACTCTATGGATTAAGAAGTTAATTATGATTGATTGTCATTACTGTTTATTATGTGAACATACTTTATACATTTCTTTCCTTAACTTGATTTTAATTTTTTTTTTTTTTTTTTTTGTCTTTTTGAGAGAGGGTCTTGCTATGCAGTTGAGGCTGGCCTTGAGCTCACTTTTGTAGCCCAGGCTGGTCTCAAACTCGCACCAATCCTCCTGCCTCAGCCTCCCAAGTGCTGGGATTACAGGCGTGAGCCACCACGCCTGGCTTTGATTTTAAATGTTTAAAAATTTAAAGTAGATACATCATTACAAGTGAAATATTCGTTTAAATGAAAAAATTTCAAACATAGAAAATGGAAGCATGGGAGATTGTATTCTGTTTCCAGCACTGCAAAAATATATAAAGAGGGAAGAAGGGAAGACACTGGTTGCATATTTTCCCTTTGTCCTTAAACTTACAGTTCCCCGTAGATAAGCACAAATGAGTATGTGAATGTGCGTAGCCCAGCTGTTTCCCTGTTGTTCTAGCTTCCCCTCCTCCCAAGGGGAGTGATATGCTGGTTACAGTGATGGTGGTAATTCTTACTTCTTTAGGATTAATGATCTCACATACTAGGAAGATATGGGCTATGCAGTGTTACATAGTATCATATTCTGTGCATATAATTTAATTATAGACAGCTAGAAGTGATCTTAACAATTTTTATTTTGAAGGATTTTTCAGAAAAGAATACACCTTGTTACAGTGAACACAGTATAACTTCATGAAACTTGTATTTGTAGCTGAACTTGGTGACTATGATCTTGCTGAACATAGTCCTGAACTTGTGTCTGAGTTCAGATTTGTGCCCATTCAGACTGAAGAGATGGAACTAGCCATTTTTGAGAAATGGAAAGAATACAGGTATGTATTTGATGATGTTTTCTTAACATTGACACAGTAGTTATTTTTCATTCATTTTCTTTTGTTTCTACCTTTGGTATAAAGTCAAATTTATATGTATATATGTTTGTGTATTTTTAAAAATATTATCTTTTAATTTTCAGAGGTCAGACACCAGCACAAGCTGAAACCAATTATCTGAATAAAGCCAAGTGGCTAGAAATGTATGGGGTTGATATGCATGTAGTTAAGGTATGCACTGTGTTATTGTACCTTTTATTTTATTTATTTATTTATTTATTTATTTATTTATTCATTTATTTATTTTATTGTACCTTTTAAAGAATTCATTTCTTTGGAACTTTTTGTACCTGAATTATGTAATATGGTGGAGGTCATGGAGTTGCATAGGCTAGCACTGGATGCTTTGTGTGGTAAAAAGGCCAAGATTAAATACTGAATTACTAGAATAGACAATTTCATTATTAGAAGAGAAATTACCATAATTTGCAAAATGCATGGATATTTCTAAGTTATATGAGAAGTATAACCACAGTGTGTATGCACATGGTGCTAGGAATCAAACTGAGGATCTTGTGTACATTCCACACAAGTGCTGTACTAAGCTATCTCTCTAGTCCTTAGTACTACTTTTAAGGGCTGGTGGTATAGCTCAGCAGATTAATAGCTTGCTTAGGGAAGCGCAGGGTCCAGGGTTTGGTTCCTGGCCCTGCCTGCTGCGCAGCGCCGGCCCCTCTTGAGTGAGCTGAGCCAGCGATGGAGTCTGGGTGTGGTGGTGCGCGCTTGTAATCCCAGCATTTGGGAGGTACAAGCAGAAGGATCACTATGAGTCAGTAGTAAGACCCTGTGCAAAAAAAAGACCCCCCCCCCCAAAACCCCACTTTTAATCTTTTCCACTTCATGTTATCTTACGTCATATCAGCTCACTATTCACCAGGTCTGTTAAAATAGTTCACAAAGCAAGTTGAAATTTTAGAGTTTGAGAGCACTTTGATAACTGTAAGAGTTATCAACCACTGCTGAGGCAGTGATTTACTTCTAGCTTAACAGCATATTTCCAAGAAAGTCTTTTTTTGTACTTTTGATTTAAATGGTAAATGTAATATGGGATGAATCTGAGCAGAGATGTTTTGTTTTGTTTTGTTTAATGTATTTGGTAGAGTCTCATTATGCATCTCAGACTCCTGCACCACCACGCCCAGTCTTGGTGGCCGGTTCAGCCTGCCTAGGGACGGGCTAGTGCAACATGTGGTGCTGGGGATTGAACCCAGTCTTGTGCTTGCTATCTCACCAGTCCATTGAGATTTCTTTATGAGAGTTTATCAGCCCACTTTTATTGAAGATCATTATTCTACCCACCTTATAATTATAGTAGTACTCCTTTGTCTGTGACTTTGCTCTTTGTTGTTTCAGTTACAGTCAGTCCCAAGTCCAGAAGTATTCAATACCAGGAATAATAAGCTATTTTGAAAAAGACTACATTCATATTACAGTATATTGTTAACATTGTTCTGTTCCATTGCTAACTTTTTACTGAGCCTAAATTATAAATTAGTTTTATATGAATATGTGGTGCATAGGAAAAATGATAGTAAGGTATTGCCCATTACTTCAGGCATCCCTTGGGGTTTGGAATTTATTCCATCTTGAGTAGGAGAGGCTGCTGTATGATATATCAATTATTAAAAAAAAAAAAAAAAGATATTCATGAATTTTCCAAAGAATGAGTTTGGAGACCTAGCTTGTACATAGGTCAGTGTAAAAATAAAATTAATCAGTTGTATAACAGTGTAAAGCTGATTGATGCAAGTTAAACTAACACATCTTTTTTCTCCTTAAATTAGGCTAGAGATGGGAATGACTATAGTTTAGGACTAACCCCAACAGGAGTCCTTGTTTTTGAAGGCGAGACCAAAATTGGCTTATTCTTTTGGTAAGCAGAATCAATGTCAGGGACATTGGCTGTTACTTTGTTTCATATTGAGTTACCATATAAGACATTTGAAAATCCAATAGTTCTGAAAAGCTTCTACATGAAAAGCAACTGCTGTCCTTTTGAGACAGAGTCTCACTATGCAATTCAGGCTAGCCTTGAGCTCATTTTTGTAGCCCAGGCTGGTCTCGAACTCACAGCAGTCCTCCTGCCTCAGCCTCCCAAGTGCTGGGATTACAGGTGTGTGCTACCATGCCTCGCTACTCTTACTCTTTTTATTTCTTCTCCCCAGAGATAGTTTATAAATTTTTTCTGTGTTTTCCATTAGTTTCAAGATACTTCAAATTATGTCTTAGTAATATTTTACATTTTTTTATATTTTTGCTTTGTTTTAATATTTGTTTGTTTATTTGGTACAGGATTTTGCTACACAGCTCAGACTTGTAGTGAGCCTCCTGTTTTCAGCCTCCCCAGCACTGGCATTGCAGGTGTGCACCAACATTCCCAGTTTTGGTGGCTAGCACAGCGTGCCCAGGCTTCTGGGGCCAGCATGGTATGCAGTACTGGGGATTAAACCTGGATCATTGCACTTGCCAGGCAGGTGCTTAGACCACTGAGCTATCTTCTCCAGCCTCTTATTTTTTGCAGTAGTGGTAATTGAACCTTAGAGGCTTTCATACTGAATTACTTGTTCCAGTTATTTTTGTTGTTTGAGAGAGTTGCTGAGTTGCCTAGACTGAATTTGAATATGCAGTCTTCTGCCTCAGCCTCCCAGAGTGCTGGAATTATAGATGTGTACCACTGTACCCAATTAAGTTTCTGTTTTCATTAAGTGTTATAACATGGACACCCTCTCCCTTTATGTGGCTGTTACTATTTTTACAATTTCTTTTTCCATAGATACAGTACTCCCTTTGCCCACTCTTGTGTAAGCGGGGAAGGATGTTAGATCTTCATGGGTTTTTGTTTTGTTTGTTAATTCTAAAAGCTTGAATCGGAAAATAGTGTTTACATTGTGTTAGAACTTAATGGAACTGTACTGGTGTTAGCATGCATAATACAAAAGTAGCCTCTGTGTCTTTGACCCTACATTTTTGTTACTAACTTCTTTTTTTTTTTTTTTTAAAGAATTTTTTATTTTTTTATATTTATTTTTTTCTTGTTTCAGAACCCCTGTTTGTTTATTCACTCATTTTAATGGCCAGCTCTGGCACAGCATGTGGTGCCAGGGATTGAACCATGGTCCCTGAAGCTGCCCAAGCTTTTCCAAGCAGGCGCTTTAGACCACTGAGCCATCCCACTGCGCCCACGAACTTCTTTATAGAAGTCCAGATGGTTATCTCAGAGCCCTCCTACCCAAACTCAGATCCACTTCCAGGTGTCTCCTGGAGGAACTCTTCATAGATTTGAGGCGAACACCTTTCTGTTTGTTCCGAGATGAATGAAGTGAGGATTTGTCTTTTCAGATTTTGTCTGGTAATTCTCTGACCCATCCATTCTACCCTTGGGTGGATGAAAATGCTACATGCACAGAGAATGATTTAAGCAGAGGAAAGCACATCCTCATAAAATTGTTGTGAGAATTAAAAGATAAGTTAGTGTAATCACAATGTTTTTAGATTCATAGTTCACAGAAGCAGAATGCAAATGTAGCAGGTGGTTTAGAATGTTTCTAGTAGGTAGAAAGATAGAAATGGAAAGTGATCCATGAAGAGTTGTTTGGGTTTGTTTGCTTTTTAATTTTAAGATCTATTTCCTGAGTGGGTTCTGGCCTGCCAGCTTTCCCTGAGTCTCAATACCTTACACCCACAACTGAGGCAGAAATATTACTGCAGGGCATGGCAGTGGCATAGTGCTTATCTCATGGTGACTGTGAGCAGAGAGGGGAGCAGTGCCAAGGAAAGAGGGTGAGGGACCATACTACAGAATGATCCCTGAAAGTGGAGCCTGGAGTGAGAGACTATATGAGACTAAGGACAGGGTAGAAACATCATGGTGCAAGAACATAGCACAGTAAAGATGCCCAGGTCATACCACTGTGACCCACCCACACACATCCAGAAGGTTGTGTACTAATTATCCTGGCAGCTCCCAAGCCAGGGAAGTTGATATTTTAGTTTAATTGTCACACTCCTATAATCACAGCCACTGAGCAGGATCAGGTGGTAGGATTATTGAGTTTGAGTATAGCCTCTACACATTAGCAAGGCATATCAGGATTGCTATAGAAAATAGAATGGAAGACCCTAATAGGTAATGTTTTTCTTTATGCTTAAATAAAAGCTTTATGGGCTTTTAGTTCATGTAGTGCTCCTTTAACATGAAATAGTTTTACCCAGGTTTGGAGAATTTCTTTTAGAGTATAGCTTGGGATTTATGAAACACATAGATTTTTTTCATATTCTTTTTCTCATTGAAGCTGTTAATGTCTGATATATGAGCAGCATCAGTTTTATTACAGGTTATATTTAACCTCTTACATGTATTCCTTTCAGTGGTTAAAAGATTAAATATACTTAGACGGAAAAAGCATTTCTAGTCTGGCTGTTGTTTCTCATTATTATAGGCCAAAGATAACCAGATTGGATTTTAAGAAGAATAAATTAACCCTAGTGGTGGTAGAAGATGATGAACAGGTAGGAATTGTAATTGCATTTACTTACTTAATAATGACTGTGTTATGTGATAACATAGAGGAACTATATGTCAGTGTATGAAAAATAAGGAACATAGTACAGAATCCTAGTAGTTAATTATGGTAATTTCTAATTCAGTTCACACCGTCTTTAAAATATAATTTTCTGGTAATAAACACTGAAAATAATACACAAATTTTTGTTTCTTTACTAATAATATATTTCAGGTTGTAAGAAGCTGCATTCATATGATTTTATCCTTTTACTTGATCAAAAAGATTAATCAGAAAGATCTAGCACTTGGGAGGCTGAAAAATAGGAAGGATCACTACACTTTAAATCTGTGTAATGAGGCCCTGTAAACACTACTAAATACATAAAAAAGACAGATATCTAAAGATGGAGATAAAACCTGTATCCTTATATCTTCATTTATAGTTTACAGTTTATTATCTCCTTCTCTTTTTTTTTTTTGAGACAGGGTCTCGCTATGCAGTTGAGGCTGGTTCTGAGCTCACTTTTGTAGCCCAGGCTGGTCTTGAACTCGCACCAATCCTCCTGCCTCAGCCTCCCGAGTGCTGGGATTACAGGCATGAGCCACCACACCCGGCTCTCTTTTCTTTTTTTTAAAGAATTTTATTTATTTTATTTTATTTTTTTCTTGTTTCAGAACCTTCATTTGTTTATTCATTCATTTTTTATGGCCAGCTCAGCCCGCCCCAAGGGCAGGGCTGGCGCAGCATGTGGTACCGGGGATTGAACCGTGGTCCCTGAACCGCCCAAGCTTTCCCATGCAGGGGCTTTAGACCACTGAGCCATCCTGCCAGGCCCCTCTCCTTCTCTTTATTATTAGAAGTAATGCATTTTGTTTGTACCAGTGTGAAGGAGCCGGGGAGTTAGCTCCATGGCACAAGTGCCTGCCTGGCAAGTGTAAGGTCGTGAGTTCGAACCCTGGTCCCTCAAAGAAAAAAGAGAGAGGATGTATCAGTGTGAAGTCTCAGAAGCAGTAGGTGAAAGTTAAAAGTATAGGAATTATGCTGAAATGTTGCCAATATTAGATTTAATTTTTTTTAAACATTCTTTTTTCAAAAATATTTATTTATATATTTACTTACAGCCGGCTCAGCCTACCTTGGGGGTGGGGCTGGCGCAGCATGTGATGCCAGGAATCAAACTGCAGTCTCTGAAGTTGCCTAAGCTTGCCTGAGTAGGGGCTTTAGACCGCTTAACCATCTTGCCAGCCCATTAGATTTAATTTTTAAAATTTTGCTCATAATGTGATCTTACTACTTTAAATTTGATATCCTTTTAGTAGTTACAGATGTTGGCTTTGGTCTTGTTTTCTTGAATTTCTTTTTAGTGGTCATTTTCCTATAAATTTTCTTTTCTATAGATAGCATAAAGATACAATATAATAATGTTATTGTAAATTCCACAAATATTAATTAGTAAGAGAATGAGACCAGGTGTTTTTGTATGATGTGATAGTAGCCTTCTGATGATGTTCTCTTCTGTGGTTATTGTGGATACATGTGAGTCTAATCCCATATAATAACTGAGAAAAAGAATTACAGCGCAGTTAAAATCACCTATATGCTCAGGTATATTTTTTCATTCAAAGTTTTAATGCTGATAGTGGGCAGGTCCTTTTTCCCCTAATAAGACAACCTCTTGGCAAATGATCTTTGAAACTAGTAGATTTGATCAACATTAGTAACAATTTTATTGTTTTTTTTTAATGCATTTAGTACAGGGTCTATAGGGTCTCACTACATAGATTGGAATCGCAACTCAGCCTCCCAAGCACAGGGATTACAGTCACATACCCTCATTTTCAGTCTTTATTGAAGTCTTAGCATACCTCGGGGGTGGGTCAGCACTGCATGGGGGAGAATCAAACTCCCAGACCCTGGGTCTGCCTAAGCAGGTACTTTAATCCATTGAGCTGTCTGGCTGGCCCCAAAATGTGGGTGTGCAGCTTTTTGTGTTGCTCATGGCGCTCTCTCTCTCTCTCTCTCTCTCTCTCTCTCTCTCTCTCTCTCTCTCTCTCTCTCTCTCTCTCCTTTAATTGCATTTAGTATATGGTCTACAGGGTCTCATTACACAGATGGGACTCATAGTGATTCTCCTGTTTTCTGTCTCCCACACACTGGGATTACAGTTGTGCACCACCAGTCTCATTTGCTAGTGCCATCTCAGCATGCCCCAGAGGCAGAGTCCCTACCTCTGCCTAAATAGGTGCTTTAATCTATTGAACTGTCTGGCCAGCCCTAGTAAAAATTTTGAAAAAGTATTGGTTTTATCAGAAGCTTAGTCGTGTCAGGTCACTGCTTCATCACAGTGTATATGGGCATTTTGTTTTGATTGTAACTTGTTCAAATATGAAATAGGGAGATTGAATGCTTAAATGCCTGGAAGGAGACTGCAGGAATTGTTTTTTTTTTAACCTATTGGAATCAATGACAGATGGTCCATAGTTTTATTTTTTGGTTTTTTTTTTTTTTTTTGGTGGGACCAGGGTTTGAACTCACTACCTTACAGTTGCCAGGCAGGCACTTGTGCCATGGAGCTATTTCACCAGTCTTGATAGACCATGTTCTTAAGGAATCTGAATATAGTAAGAACATCCAATTAGTAGAAAAATAAATATATCATTTACATGCACTAAGATGTTATATGCCAAAAAATTTGTATTAATATGGAAAAAAAAAACTTACTATTAAAGCAAGTAAATTTTGATTATAACAGTCTTTATGCCTTGACTTTTTTTTTTTCCTTAACTTTTTATGGCTGGCTCAGCCTGCCCTGAGAGTGGGGCTGGCACAGCATGTGGTGCTGGGGATCCAATTTCAGTTCCTGCAGTTGCCTAAGCTTGCCTAAGAGGGGCATTAGACCTGTGAACTATCTCACCACCCCTCAACTTTTTTTTCTATGACAGTATTTTATGTAGAGAAAAGTTTACATGTGTTTCAGACTTCTGGGTGTGTTAACTGCAAAAGGATAACAGCTTTGGATGGTTTTAATTTTTTACTTGTTTTCCTAGACATGTATTTCTTATATGTGTGCAACACATAATAGTTACTAAGCGTGTATTTATTGCAGGGCAAATGCAAAGGAGTAGGAAGATTTCCAGTACTGACTTACTAGGTGCTGTTTTTAGTTTGTGGTTTGGTTAGGTCTTAATGTGCAGAATTGTCTTTGATCTTTTGGTGAAGGTATGATGATCATAAGAGTTTTATCTTGTAAAAACTTGTGTATGTGTATCCTAGTGTGGTGGTGCCTGCCTGTAACCCTAGCATCAGGAGGCTGAGGCAGAAGGACCACTGTGTGTGAGCTCAAGACCAGGCTGTATCACAGTGAGACCTTGTTTCCAAAACAATGATATACACCTGTATTTCTTACTGCAAGATAGAAAGGAATGATTGTTTTTATCTCTGTTCTCAAAGAGATCATTGACATTAAGCCTCAATTTCAAAATCAAAGTATGTTACAGATAATGTATAATTTTACGGTTTTTCAATTCAAACATAATGTTCATTTTATTTAGTATATTGAATAATTGAAAACATCAAAAAAAGGTGCAGGGGAAAATGTGTCTCCAGTCAAGTTTCCTCCTCTCTAATGCACTCAGTATTACTTACTTTATTAATTTTAAGCCACATTGTTTAAAAAACATTTTAGCGGGGCCCAGCGGGATGACTCAGTGGTCTAAAGCGCCTGCTTGGGAAAGCTTGGGTGGCTGCAGGGACTGTGGTTTGATCCCCGCCACCACATGCTGCGCCAGCCCTGCCCTCGGGGCAGGCTGAGCCAGCCATAAAAATGAGTGAATAAACAAAGGTTCTGAAACAAGAAAAAATAAATAAAATAAAATAAAAAATTTAAAAAAAAACATTTTAGCATCTCAGAAAATATTGGGATACATTTTACAGTAGGATTTTCCTTAAAAGTTTTTGGCAAGAAGGCAGTAATTGTTATATAATTATCTTGGCCTTCTGCCTGGGAATTTAGCAAATTCAATAGGATTATATTCATTATTAGTACTGCAGGTGTTAATTTCAGTTTCTACTTAAAATGCGTTTTAAGTATGGCATTATGACATTAAAATTAGTTACTGTGAATGCAGAAAAAGCCTTCCAACAAACTTGTGGTAAGTAAATTTGTTGTTCTTGTTGAAGTAATTAATGTTTTTGGAGATGAGCTGTTTTATGTTTGTTTTTTGTTTTGTAAAGCTGCAACCTCATTTGCTCTTCGGAGTATTTGGCCTTACTCACTTTACCCTGCATCCCAACCCACTTACTCAGAAAAGCTCATCTCCAGGTTTCATTTGCAAATTAAATATGTCATACCCCTATTTAGCCAAATCTAAGAAAGAAGATTCTAAAGGTAAATGAAACAGGTGATAAATTTTGAAAGTTGAAGTCTTACTATTGAGGTATTTACCTGGTCACTTAGGTCGGAAGGAAAGCAGTGATGGAATATTTTTGGAAGTCTATTGCTAGCAAAAAGACTGATCATATCATTAACAAATGAGTTAAATGATTCCGAAGAGGTAGATTTTCAATGTGACAATTATCAGGTTTTTTTAGTAATCTAAAATTAGAAGTGTTCTTTTAAGAATAAAATTCTGTTTTAAGAAAATACATTTATCAGGGCTGGGGAGATAGCTCTGTGGCACAAGTGCCTGCCTGGCAAGTGCACGGTTGTGCTTTTGAACCCTGGTCCCACAAAAAAAAAAAAGGAAAGAAAGAAAATACATTTATGATTTAATTGGTTGCATTTTTATTGGAGCATAAATAGTGCATCTTTAAACTGATTATAGTTTTGATTTATTCAAATACTAACTTTTAAAATACCTTTTCAAGGTCAAGAGTATTTTATGCATACACGCAAATATTTTTATTCTTTTTCACAAGTTAGCATGCTTGTATGCTGTAGTCTACTTACCGTCAATAAGTTTACATTTTATGTTTGTAAAATACAGCTAGGGTAGCCAGGTGTGGTGGCACACGCCTGTAATCCTTTATTTTTATGGCCAGCTCAGCCTGCCCTGAGGGCAGGGCTGGCGCAGCATGTGGTGCCGGGGATGGAACCACAGTCCCTGCAGCCTCCTAAGCTTTCCTAAGCAGGCGGTGTAGACCACTGAGCCATCCTGCCGGGCCCCTGTACAGTATTCTAATATATTGATATATTCTAATCGAATTAACCATGTCTCAATTAGTTGATGTTTATTCATGACTTATAATTTGCCAACTGTATCTGTGCATAATTTCCTACAAGTAGATTTGCTCAGTCAAGGTTATGAACATTTATTCTGGATAAAGGTTTTTCCAATTTATACTGACTTATTTTCTCAGAGAGATATTGAGCATTTTTATTCAGAAGGTAAAAAAATAAGATTTTATTGTATTTTGTTATTATGAATGAACATTGTCATATATTTGGATTATTTGGATTTTCTCCAAAATGTCTTTTCATTGTTTGCTCATTTTTCTTTGTGCTGTTGATCCTTTTTCATATAGATTTAGCTGTTGATGATACACATTAAAATTGAATATTTAATTTTTTTAATATATAACATAGTGTTTTTTACCATGTATTTTATTTTGTTTGGTTTTTTTATTCATTTGCTTTTTGGGAGTTTTTTTGGCACTGGGGCCTCACATATATGCTCAATCAGTGAGGTATATTTCTGATCTCTGAAAGTTTCTATACAGGTGAATATCAATCAACAATCATTTGTAAGTTTTCATTTCATGCTAATGTTTTCCATTCTTTGAAGTTGTATACTTTTTGTTTCGGGGGGCATTGGTAAATTTCTTTGAAGTATACAGATTCAGATAAGTACACATGGATTTTTATGAACAACATTAAGTCAAGAAATAGAATGCTGTCAAAATTAGAGAATTTCCTTTGTGCCAGCTACGAAGTATTTTTGCATTGCTAATTATTTTACCTTTAGCATTATAGCCTGGTTTTTACCTACACTTTGAATTTTGTATCTGGTTTCTTTCTTTTTTCTTTTTATTAGTAGCAAAATTTTGCTAAAAGTAGGAAATAAATGTGCTCTGTAAAGGGAGTTTGCACCAAAGAAAAGTAAGTAGGAAAAGACATACATGTGCAAGTGTGAACACAGTGGCCTGGATCTTTTATTTTATTACTATGTTTATGTGCTTTGCAATGTTAGGGGGGTAGTTGCAGTTGGCACATTCTTACTGTTTTAGTATTCAATTTGTGAAAAGACAACAATTTTTTTTATTTTGGTGCTCCTGGGTGTTGGGAATTATTTTCAGTTTTCAGCTATGAAAAAGTAAATTCTTGATACTAGGTTTTGCTTTGCTAACTGGTCATGGTCATCTGTTTTCCAAAATGTTCCCTCCAGCAATGTGATATTTCTGCCTTGGCTTTCTCTTCCTATTCTCTCTCCTAACCCTTCTCTCTTTGCTTCTCTCCCTTTTATTTTTCCCTTGGGGAAACAAATATTTGGTATTCTTTATCATCACGAAGAACTGGGCATGGTGGTCCACATTTATAATCTTAGCACTCTGGAAAGCTGAGTCAAGAAAATCACCAGTTTGATGTGAGCCTGGGTAACCTGGAGGCCTAGAGAAACCCTGTCTCAAAAACTGAAAAGCTGGGTGTGGAAATGCACACACTCGGGAGACTGAGGCAGGAAGGTCACCACAAGTTCCTCATCTACATACCAAGTTCAAGCCAGCTTGGACTACACAGTGAGACCCTGTCTTTAAATAAATACATATACATACATACATACATACATACATACATACATGTAGTCATACTTTTTTTTTTTTTTAAGAATTTTTTACTTTATTTTATTTTATTTTTGTTTTGTTTCAGAACTTTTGTTTGTTTATTCACTCATTTTTATGGCCGGCTCAGTCCACCCTGAGGGCAGGCTGGCGCAGCATGTGATGCCGGGGATAGAACCCTGGCTGAAGCCACCCAAGCTTTCCTAAGCAGGCACTTTAGACCACTGAGCCATCCCGCCGGGCCCCTGTAGTCATACTTTAAAAAAAAGGGGGGGGTTAAATATGAAGCCTCACATTCTGGGAAAGTGCTTTACACTTAGCTATATCCCCAGTCCCTAAATTATTATGTATTTCTATAGATGACAGATGAATCCTCATGTTTTTCTAATAAATGAGATCAAATAAGGAGAAGGCATATGCTTAGGAATAAATTTATATTAGTTTGGAGAATAGCTTGATTTGAATTCTACTTTCTTATGTAGACAGCTATTTAAAAAAAAAAAAATTGAGTTCTAAGCTGGGGTTGTAGTGCAGTAGTAAAGTGCTTGCCCTAGATTTGATCCTTTGTGCTACAAAAGAACAAACCAAAAGGGAATGAGTTTCAGGGAGCAAATGTAGATTCTTTATTACTTGCTTCTTTGTATGGCTATGGTTGTATATCTATCTCAGAAATGGGGAGCAGGACTGTTTAAGCTAATGATCATCTCTAACATCCTTTTCTTTTTTCAGGGCAAGGAGCAGGAGCATACATTTGTCTTTAGACTGGATCATCCAAAAGCATGCAAGCATTTGTGGAAATGTGCTGTGGAGCATCATGCCTTTTTCCGCCTCCGTGGCCCTGCCCAAAAGAGTTCTCATCGCTCAGGATTTATTCGACTAGGATCACGATTTAGATACAGGTTAATTTTAATAACAGCTCTCTGCATCTTTTGTTTTATGTAGGCTGACCTCTTGTTTTACAGTGTGGAAAAGAAAGCATGGAGAAATTAAGTGGTCTGGCAAAGTCACCCATTTGCCAAGATTAAAAGAGTCATACTCTTCTTAATTACAATTTCTTGAATAGATCTGAAGCCATAATTTTATTAAGGATTTTATAACTTTTCTTGAGACTTTTTTTTTATGTATTTGGTACAGGGTCTCACTCCCCAGCTTGGACTCCTAATGATCCTCCTTTTTTCAGCCTCCCTAAGGCTGGGATTACAGTCATGTTCTACCACGCCCAGTCTCAGTGGCTGGCTCAGCACTGTACTTGTCTAAGCAGGGGTTTAGTCCTTGAAACTTATATTTCTATGTTAACCAACCATCAGTTGAAATTCACTTAATGGCTAGTTTTTTAGATTCTTCATCCAGCCACTAGAATACTATATAGTAAAGAGTATCTTGCTCTAAGTGGGATTAATATGAATAATATTTGTGTTTTCAAGTTTCATTCTTACATATTTGTTTGCTTGTCATGGGTTAGAAATATTTCAGATTACATTACACTATCACAGGTTACTAGTTTTGGCTTTTCACATGCTATGAGATCAAATAGTGTTAAAGAATGGATAATACTAATAATGTGGCAAGTCAGTTGTGTATAATTTATGCAAGAGAGCTTCTATTTTACCTTTCTTTTTTTTTTTTGTCTTTTTGAGACAGGGTCTCACTATGCAGTTCAGGCTGGCCTTGAGCTCACTTTTGTAACCCAGGCTGGTCTCGAACTCGCACCGATCCTCCTGCCTCAGCCTCCCGAGTGCTGGGATTACAGGCGTGCGCCACCGCGCCCGGCTTATTTTACCTTTTTTAAAATGGGGAAACTTTCTTAGAATTGAAATGGAAATCAAAGAAGCAGGATAGTAGTTTTTTAAGTGTTTTTGGAAAATTATTCTGATAAACATCATAATTGGAAAGGTAGCTGATAATCTTGTTCTAATTGTACGACGCTTTCACTGAGGAGTATAGATGGAAGGGTATTTGACATCCTAGAATTAGTTGCCAGGTTCCTAGATGATGTGCATGCTTAAGAAATAACAGTGCAATCTGTTGTGTATCTCACATAAGCCTGGCATGAAAGAATGGTAGAATGGTGAGGTAAAAAGGGACATATTAAGATTAGTAGTAGTCTTGGTTATGGCAGCCTTCAGCTTCTTCTGTTAACTTGCCTTATTTTAGTGGGAAAACTGAGTATCAGACCACAAAAACCAGTAAGGCAAGAAGATCAACATCCTTTGAAAGAAGACCAAGCAAACGATATTCTCGACGAACTCTACAAATGAAAGGTGAAATAAACTATCTCCCAACACTGTTGTTCTTCCTGACAGTTATCATATACTGATATTATTCATTGGAAAGGAAGTTACCTGAATCTCTGTAAGTCTGTTTCAGTCAACCAAAGTACTCCTCTGGCTGAAAAGTTCTGTAAGCTACACACAAAGGGAAATTGTTTATATTGTTAGCTTAGATTAAGCTTTATATTAATTCAGATGGTATTGTGAAATTGTATTCAATTTATTACCTATATTAGGTTTTCTGTAGAGCAGCATTTTCTCTCCCTTTTTGACTTAGCAGATATCATGCATAATAAAACATTTCTTCTTCTTTTTTTTTTTTTTTTTTTTTTTTTGGCACGGGGAACTTAACACAACCTCCCACTTGCCAGGTCAGTGCTGTGCTGCTGAACTATCCCTGTCCCAATAAAACATTTCTTGATTCCTTTAGGAATTTTTAAAAACATTAGCATGTGATACACATTTATTTATTTATTTATTTATTTGACACTAGGAATTGAGCTCAAGACCTTGCACTTGCACTGAACAATATCCCTGGCCCAGGTGTACTTTTATTTATATACATAGTTTAGACTCAGCGATCCTCCTGTCTCAGCCTCCCCAGTGCTGAGATTATAGGTGTGAGCTACCATGCCTGGTTTTGGTGGTCAGCACAGCATATAGTCCCAGTGTTCAGATTTGGAGCTTGCACTTGCCAGGCAGGTGCTTGGACCATTGAGCTATCTCCTCAGCCCAGTGTGGATATTTTAAATAGAAATTATTGTAATATTAAGACTTCAGTTAAATGTAGTTTAAAATTCAACCATTGATGTATGTCTTATGTAAGATGCTTCAATTTTAGAAGAAAACCATGGCTTACTTTGAGAAATTAATTAAAATTCATGTTTGAGTTTGAATCTAAATTTTTATTGAAATACAAATTGAAAGCCGGGTGTGGTGGCGTACGCTTGTAATCCCAGCACTCGGGAGGCTGAGGCAGGAGGATTGGTGTGAGTTTGAGACCAGCCTAGGCTACAAAAGTGAGCTCAAGGCCAGCCTCAACTGCATAGCGAGACCCTGTCTCAAAAAGACAAAAAAAAAAAAATACAGATTGAAATTTAATTATGTCTGTTGTCTAAAAATAACTGCCATGGTCTAATATTTGGCATTTTTTAAAATAATTCATGAGCCAGGCGTGGTGGCTCACACCTGTAATCCCAGCACTTGGGAGGCTGAGGCAGGAGGATCAATGTGAGTTCGAGACCATCCTGAGCTACCAAAGTGAGCTCAAGTTTTTTCATTTGTGATATTGTGGCTCAAATCCAAGGCCTGGTAACATATAGCTATAAATTAAATCATCTTAGTTTGTGATGGTTTAAAACCTATGTTACCCCTTGTTTTCCACTAACAATGATCCAGAAACAGTCAGCTTATACTATATGGCTTAAAGATAGTTTAGTTTTTAAAAGAAAAGATAGACACTTAATATATTATTTTAAAAATGGAAATAATGCCATTATTAACTTTTACCTGTGTGAACTGTAATTGAACATTTAAAAATCTCTAGCTGGAAGCCGGGGAGATAGCTCAGTAGAATAAGCACTTGCCTAGCAAGCACAGGGTCCTGAATTCAATCCCCGGTACCACAAAAAAAAAAAAAAAAATCTGGTGGGGATACAGCAATAAATCAAGGCTTTACTTTGAGGAATAGTAAAGCAGTTTATCCTGTATAATGAGACTAATGTGAGTTACCTTTTTTATTCTCTCAGCAAATACACCAAAACCTGAAGAACTCAGGTGAGTAATATCTTAAAACTAGGAATTGATTTAAAATGTTTTGGAAATATATGTAGTTGCTGCCATTGTGGAAGACCTATCTTATTGTCACATTGACCCTCAGTGTTAGAGGTATAGTAGGGAGCAAATATATACACTATGCAAGGTCAAATTGACAAGAAGAAAAATTAAGCAGTTTAAAGAAATAGAGCTGGGGCAGGTGAGATGGCTCAGCGGTCTAAAGCACTTGCTTAGGAAAGCTTAGGCAACTGCAAGGACTGTGGTTCGATCCCCAGCACCACATGCTGCACCAGTCTCACCCCAAGGGCAAGCTGAGCCGGCCATAATAGATAGATAGATAGATAGATAGATAGATAGATAGATAGATAGATAGATAGAGCTGGCCATAATAGACAGACAGACAGACAGACTGCAATAGAGTGGATGGGAGTGGGTATGGTATGATAATGACATTTATTACTGCCAAGTGACTAAAGATACAAAGATAAATTATAATCCTTACTCATAAGTACCTCAAGGAGCAAAAATTGATTTTGCAAGAAGGCAGTTTTATTTTTAGGATAAGCCCCACTTGGTTCTGGTGTATAATATTCCCTTAAATATTACTGAGTTTAGTTTGCTAGTATTTTGTTTTGTTTTGTTTAAATTATTTTATTTTTTATGTTATGGCCGGCTCAGCCTGCTCTGGGGGAGGTGCTGGCGCAGCATGTAGTGCTGGGGATTGAACCTCGGTCCTTGTGGTTGCCTAAGCTTGCTTAAGGAGATGCTTTAGAGCACTAAGCCATCTCACCAGCCCTAGTTTGCTAGTATTTTGGCCTAAAATTTTTGTGTATGTCTCAGGCTGGTTTTAGTATCAATTATCAGATTTCAGTAGAATATGTTTATAATTATTCTCTATTTCTTAAAACATTTTAAAGAATTGGTACAAATTATTCCTTGAATCTGTGGTAGAATTCCTCCAAACCATCTGGCCCGGGGTTTCTGTTATGTAAAGTTTTAAAACTCTTAATTGACTCTGCAGTTACAGATCCAGATTTTCATTTTGAATCAGTTTGAGTGTTCATCTTTCTAAAATTTCTCAATCTCATTAATTACTTTTTTTGGCACACAGTTCATGTTACTCAATTTTCCTTTCCAATACTATACTGCCTCTTCTTTTGTTGTTGTCTTGTTTTCTTTTCTTTTATGTTGTTGTTTTGTTTTTACAGAACCAGGGATCAAACTCAGGATCTTGCACTTGTCAGGCAGGCACTTGTGCCCTGAGCTATCTCCCCGGGCCCTCTTATTCTTTTTTGATTTTACTAATTTTGTGTGTGGTTAAGCTGGAGTTTCTTCTCTTTCCCCCCTTTCAAATACAATCAGATTTTGGTTTCATTGATATCCTCCTCCATAGGGCCCGGCGGGATGGCTCAGTGGTCTAAAGCTCCTGTTTGGGAAAGCTTGGGCGGCTTCAGGGACCGTGGTTCGATCCCCAGCACCACATGCTGCACCAGCCCTGCCCTCGGGGTGGGCTGAGCCGGCCATAAAAATGAGTGAATAAACAAACAAAGGTTCTGAAACAAGGAAATAGATAAATAAATGAATAAATAAATAAATAGATATCCTCCTCCATTAATATTCACTTTAATGCTATTTAGAATTTAGCTGAGATCTTTATTCTGGTGTGTTCTGGTTTGCAGGATTGAATGTAGTCAAATAGTACTCTACCACTGAGTTAACACCTTAAACCTCTTTTGCAAAAAATTTAGACAGGTCTCACTGTGTTGTCCAGGCTGTTTTGCCCTAGCCTCCAGAGTAGTTCGAGTTGTAGGTGTGTGCTTCTGCATCCAGATTTTTTTTCTTTTAACATAATTTACGAATTTTCTTCTAAAACTAATCATACTCCGTATGTTGTGCTCTCATTTTTTGTTCTCTCAGATTATTTTCTAACTTCTTCTACTATTTGAAAAAACTGGTTCTATTTTTATGACTTGATTACTTAGGAATGTTGCTTAATTTCCACATATTTGTGGATATCTTAATTTTTCTTCTAGGGCTAGGGAGATAGCACAGAGTAAGCTCCTGCCTGGCAAGCGCAGGGTCCTGAGTTCAATCCCTGGTACTGCCAAAAAAAAAGATCTTCAATTTTTTTTCGAATTTTGTTATGTAGTGGTTAGAGAACAGACTTTGTATGATTTGAGTCTCATGTGTGTGTGTGTGTTTGATAGCTCCATTAATTCTAGTAATATAATTATATATACATAGTGTCTTAAAGCTTTTTAAAAGCTCTTATATGTTATCAGCTAGAATGCCTGTTAAACAATAAGATTCAGAACATGCCCACAAATCTGGTTTCTTCTAAAATTCATTTATGCTGTGTTGGGGTATGAAATATTGTCTGCCTCACCTTGAAATCCTGATCAGTTTTTTTCACTTACAAAACTGTCAAAGCTACCCTCTAATTAGTGATTCACTACAAAAGTACTCACTACAAAAGTACTCTGCTTGTTTTAAATAGAGACTGTTCTCAAATTTCTTTTTTTTTTTGTCTTTTTGAGACAGGGTCTCGCTATGCAGTTGAGGCTGGCCTTGAGCTCACTTTTGTAGCCCAGGCTGGTCTCGAATTTGCACCAATCCTCCTGCCTCAAACTCCCGAGTGCTGGGATTACAGGCGTGAGCCACCATGCCCGACTCTCAAATTTCTTTAGCTGTTAGCAAGCTGTTAAAATAACAGAGAAAAAAAAAATAAAATAAAAGATTTTCTTTATTGGGAAAATTTTTAAATTTTATGCTTTGTCTGGGTTGTGCTTTTATTTCCTTGCATTTATTTTTAAGATAAAGGTTTTAATAGAAATTTGGTGGAAAGATACTGTGTAAACATTTTGTTTAATGGTTGATGTCATGCTTTCCTAAAAAGGAGGCTGAAACTATATCTTAAAACAATAAAAGAGTACATTGTGAAGTTTGTAGGAATATGTAAAAGGCATTAAGCTATTATATGATGTTGAAAAATTAGGACTTACAATAGCATCTCAGTTCACCAATTTAATTTGTTCTACAGTCTTCACTGATGTACAGTTTTCAAACAGAACCAAATTGTTGACAAACAATAGCGTTCATGAACTAAGGTACCACTGTATGCTAAAGATAAAAGATCCTCTTTTAGTCACCCTCCACTCACAACTTAAAGAGAAATTTTATTTGGCTCATGGTTCTCACAGGGTTCAGTCTACAGTTGACTAACTCCAAGATAGAAGGGTGTAAGGGAGGATAGCTGCTTGTCTTGTGGCAGTTAGGAAGCAGAGAAAGAAGATAGCTGGGAAGGGAGCAGTTCCCTGCAAAAGTATATCCCAGTGGCACCCTCTTTCATGCAAGCCCTGCCACCTAACACCTCATATGGCTCAGAACTTAGGAGCGGCCTGATGCACTGGTACGTAACTTCTCCATAACCCAATAGCCTTCTAGTAGCCACACTTCTGAACACATGAACATTTTGGGAGATACTATAGCTGGCTGATAAGTTGTGACAAAAATGTTCTAAAGTACATGTTTCTCATTAGAAACTGGATATAAAGTGTCTTTTAGAATTGAAATTAAAGGGATTAGTAATCTTTTTAGTGCAGAATAATAACAAAAATTGGATACTAAAGCAGTGACAACATTTTATTTTTAATTAAGAATAACCTTTTTGAAAAGAAATGGAGAGCTCCAAAGTGTTTGAGAAAACCGTTGCTTGGACGTGCAAACATGACCTTTTATTTTTTCCTTACAGTTCTGTTTGCATAAATGGTTTCACTCCAGTGAAGCATGGAAAACAGTGTTTTGAAAGATACAACAGTGTGACATAAAAAGCATCTTGACATGTATTCTGTAGTTGCAGATTTTTTAATTGGCTGGTGGTAGTAATTTTCTTTACACTGACATTCCTCTACTGTTTTCTCCTTATACTGTTTGACAACTTTCTTGTGAGTCTTGTTCAAAGTATATTAAGTAGTGGTGACATTTAATGGATAGCCAGCATTTTAATTACTAACTAGTACTGTATTTTTCAGAATGGGCTCTGGCCCATGCTGGTCTCAAACTTAGTGGCTGAGTGATTGTCCTGCCTCTCAGCCTCCTGAGTAGCTGGAACTAGATGTATACTGTTGTATAGGGTTTCTAATTCTTTTTAAACAGACTGAATTGAGCAGGAAAGGGTGGAAAAGAAATAAGTAGGGGGTTATAGGAATAAAAGAGGCCAGTTATCCACGTGATTATTTAAAAGGAAAAGTTATGACTAGGTTAATAATGAAAAATTATTTAGTAATTTCCCACTCCTAAAAATAATTATATTTAATTATAAGATAGTAGTGCTTTCTTCAACTCAGCTTACTTGAAAAGAAGCAGCTATGATTCAGATAACTTGATTATAAGTATTTTTTCTTACATTGTACTTACTTAGCTTTTATTCATTGTTTCAACTCCTTATTCCCAAATAGAGAAACAGCTTCAGAAAACAACAAAGCAGCCAGAGTCACACAGCCTAGTGAGTCTAATTTCTGTAGCAAGCTGAATGCAGTTTCAGTAATGTTTAGAATCATCATGCATATTAGCATAATGTGGGAAGAGTAGCACAGTTAGTAAAAGGAAATTGTGCTTTATATGTATATTTTTTTCAGTTACCTTGGCATGGATCTACACTTTTCCTGTTTCATTGATTTTATACCTGATTTTAAGCTAAAATTACAAAGTTCTTAAAACTGAATCTTTAGGTGCCCGGCGGGATGGCTCAGTGGTCTAAAGCACCTGCTTGGGAAAGCTTGGGTGGCTTCAGCGACCTTGGTTCGATCCCCAGCACCACATGCTGTGCCAGCCTTGCCCTCGGGGCGGACTGAGCCGGCCATAAAAAATGAGTGAATAAACAAACAAAGGTTCTGAAACAACAAAAAAAAATAAATAAATAAAATTTAAAAAGTCTTAAAAAAACTGAATCTTTAAAACTATATGTTATAGGCCGGCCAGATTAGTCAGCAGACTAAAGCTCCTGGTTTGGCAGAACACAGCAGCCGGGGTTTGATTCCCAGCGTGCCATGCCAGCCCTGCACCCAAGGCATGCTGAGAAGGCGAATGAGACTGGACATGTTGATTGAAAGCAAGAGGCTCAATATGAGTCTGATCTGTGTAGTGAAACCCTGTAGGCCCTGTACTAACTAAATACATTAAAAAATACACATAAAAAAAACTGTATATTGTAATTAATTTAAAAATTAGTTATAAAAACTGTCTTTAATAAATTAGATTAAGGAAGATCAGTTGGTTTTGTTGTTGTGGTGGTGGTGGTGGTAGTTTGTTTTTTTTTTTTGCCTTTTTGAGACAGAGTCTTTCTGTTCAGTTCAGGCTGGCCCAGAGCTCACTTTTGTATCCCAGGCTGGTCTCGAACTCACACTGATCCTCCTGCCTCAGCCTCCCAAGTGCTGGGATTACAGGTGTGCGCCACCACGTCCACTTAAGTTAGGCTTTAATAAAAGTTAGGTTTCAAATTATTTGTTTGTTTATTTATATGGCTGGCTCAGCCTGCCCTGAAGGGAGGGCTGGCGCAGCATGTGGTGCCGGGGATCAAACCGCGGTCCCTGCAGCCTCCTAAGCTTTCCTAAGAAGGTGCTTTAGACCACTAAGGCATCCTACTGCGCCCCAGGTTTCAAATTATTGTGGGGGACCAGACATAGTGGCTCACACCTGTAATCCTAGCACTTGGGAGGCTGAGGCAGGAGGATCGGTATGCGTTTGAGACCAGCCTGGGCTACAAAAGTGAGCTCAAGGCCAGCCTGAACTGCATAGTGAGACCCTCCCTCAAAAAGAAAAAAAAAATTACTTATTGTGTATTGGATGAAGATTTAGAATAGAGGACCTAAGGCTGGGCATGGTGGCACACACCTGTAATCCCAGCACTTGGGAGGCTAAAAGCAGGAGAATCATTACAAATCTAATCTATGTAGTAAGACCCTATAGACCTTGTACTAAATACATTAAGTTTAAAAAAAAAAAAAGGCTAGAGGGCCAGCAAGATGGCTCAGTGGTCTAAAGTGCCTGTGGAGGAAACATAAGGCAAGCGCTACGGACTGCTCCTCCATCCCTGGCACCACATGCTACGCACCTCCACCCCAGGGCGGGCTGAGCCAGCCATAACACAAACAAATAAATGAGGTTGAAGAGAAATAAATGAAAAATCTTTAAAAAAAAAAAAAGGGGCTAGAGGACCTAAAAGGCTTGAAACACAAATGACAGTAAAAGGGAAGAAATGCTAATTACTCTGATTTGATCAGTGCATCCTATACACAATTTTTGTTGTTGGCTGGCGGTTGATTTTTATTTATCACTTTTCTTGATACTTCTGTAAATTATTAATGAATGTAATTCTCTTATGAGGAACCTAAGAAGCAGGGAACAGCATAAATTTGCAAAATTTGAGTTTGACTCCAGACAGTAGTAGTACAAGTTCTGGTGGCTTCACTTGTAATTGAAATGTAATTCATAAAAAAATGGACACTAAATGGCCCCACTCCTCAATATCTGGCCTTTCAGTAGGCCTCTTTAATCTTGCATTCTTTCTTAACTGGTTGGGTTTCATCTTGAGGTGATCTTTTATTTTTTTTTTATTTATTTTTTTTTTTAAATTTTACTTATTATTTTTATTCTTGTTTCAGAACCTTTGTTTGTTTATTCACTCATTTTTATGGCTGGCTCAACCCGAAGGGCAGGGCTGGCGCAGCATGTGGTGCCGGGGATCGAACTGTGGTCCCTGAAGCCGCCCAAGCTTCCCCAAGCAGGCGCTTTAGACCACTGAGCCAACCCGCCGGGCCCGAGGTGATCTTTTATTTTAATTTTGTTTTAGTATACATGTGTTCCAATCTTGTGTTTTACAAGTTTTGCCTTAATAAACATTCTAGCAAGGTTATACTGCTCTTAAATATTGATATCTTCATACCAAGACATTCTGCTTTTAAATCTTCTTGGAGTGCCTTATCGTTAAAGGCACTTAATGGTAAGTGTTTGATTGTACTTAATTGTGTATCTCATTTTCCTGGAGGAGAGTGTTGTCGTTCAATCTAGATTATTTTTTCACTTTCAAGAAATTTTCGGGGCCTGGTGGAATGGCTCAGTGGTCTAAAGTGCCTGCTTGGGAAAGCTTGGGCGGCTTCAGGGACCGCAGTTCAATCCCCGGCACCACATGCTGCACCACCCCTGCCCTCGGGATGGGCTGAGTCGGCCATAAAAATGAGTGAATAAACAAAGGTTCTGTAACAAGAAAAAAATAAATAAATAAAATAAAAAATTAAAAAAAAAAAGAAATTTTCTTCTGAAAATTTAATGTTAATTTTATGTTAAATACCAGTTATTAGCTGGGTGTGGTGGCACACACCTGTAATCATAGCACTTGGGAGGCTGAGGCAGGAGGATTGATGTGAGTTCGAGACCAGCCTGGGTTACAAAAATGAGCTTAAGGCCAGCCTGAACTGCATAGTGAAACCCTGCCTCAAAAAGACAAACAAAAAAGAAAAAGAAAGAAATACCAGCTATTGTGTTAAGGTGTCTGAAGTCAACAGACATTTTTCCTTCATTCTGATAGGGCAGTATTTGAGTTCTTATCTTACTGTATTATTTTATTTTTTGGCTATTTTACCATTTGTTTCTGTTTACTGTATTATAGATTGAGGGAGTTTGAAGTTTTTTGGACAGAAGGGCAGGTTGGATGGTAGCACAGAATACAGCCTAAACTCAAAATTTTAAATGTCTTTATAAGTCATTTGGAGAGGAAAGTATGCATAGCGATTTCTAACTTTATAATAAAGTCTTTGGAGTAATGAAATGTCAAGCTATTGCTGACAACGGAAAATATTGAGTAGGAATATGTCAGTACTGGTAAGATTATATGAGTCTCCTTAAAGAATTGCTTATGCTTCTTTGCCATCTGTCCAGTGAATAAACAAAATTAATAGTAAATGTCTAAAGCAAAATTAAATACTCACTTGAGCAGCATGTATACTAAAGCAAAATTAAAATAAATGCTTATGGAAACATCATATGTGCAGCCTATAGAAAAGCAAGTGTTTGCTTATAAATGTTTTCTGGGCATCTAACAGTCTTAATTTTAGAAGCTACTGATAGATTTTTATTCTGTAATGGAATATTGATGTCTTTGAAACTGTTTTCATTATTAGTATGTAGTCTTAAAATTAAGTCTTGGAATTTTAGATCTAATTCCTTAATAAGAATTTCTCCATATTACAGTGCTCACAACAGTGTTTCACTCCACAATAATGAGTCACAACAGGTAAGATAATAAGCTTCAAATCACTAGAACATTGTAGCTAAAGTAAATAATATTAATTTCATTTTCTTTTCCTCATCTCCTAAGAGGCTCAGTAATGTCTAACTCCTTATTTTAATTGGATGCTGTAAGTAGAGCAGATGCTCTATATTAAGAAAATACTGATCAGTTAAGTTATCTCTAACGTAATGCGTAAGATCCAAATGTTTATCACTATGTGGATAGGATTCCATTTTAGTACTCTTTATTGGTTAGATATTTTCTCTAAACAAAATACATGATCTTTATAATTTTTGTCCAAAGGCTTGGGGTGTGAGATCTACTGTGCCTATGATTCCTTCCACATCCTCTGGTCCTGTGCTGGTGGAAATAGAGAATCTTCCACGGAGTTCTGGGATGGATCAGCATGACAGAAAATGGTTTGTTAACTTCTTAAACCAAATTATTGCTTGTTTAACATTTCTAAATTATGCGTTATAATCTTGGAATACTTTAAATATGGTTAAAAGCAAATTATTCATATTTGTGAGGTAACAAGCATAATGTTGAACAGTCATAGAAGTGAGAAAAATAAGGTATGTCATAAAGAAGGAAGTGCAGTTGTCTAAATGAAGGACATAAGACAGCTGTCTTTGTTTCGATGAGTATGATCTGGGAGTGGTAGACGGTTCTCTGTTGAAAAGACTGCCCTAATAGTCCCTAGAAACCTTTCCCAGATCCGTAGGAAAATATGTTTGTTCCATATTTTTCCATACAACATGTACAACTATATAGATACATTTTCTTCATTAAAGTGTAAATGTAAAGTCAAAAGGGAAACATGATTAAAGTTTTATAAAATAAAGAATGAAATATATTTTAGAGATTCAGAGATAATCCAACAAGAACAAAAATGTTTATTCAGGGACCAGGAGAGATAGTTCAGTGCCATAAGTACCTGCGCTTGCAGGGTCCTATGTTTGATCCTTGGTTTTAAAAAAAAAAAAAAAAAAGATGTTTATTTGTCTTTCCAGGTTCCTTTTCTAGATTAATAATGTACAAATATGGATACTTTGCCGCTTATTGATCAGCTTAAATCATCCTTTCCCAAATATATGTGGCTTTGGGGAGCTTGGTACTTGGGAATTATTTGATTGAGTGGTCATGTTGGGTATCTCATCTATTTAAATTTTGTGGCTGTTAATAAACTTTGATGATTTATCGGATTTTTCTCTCTCTTGCTCTTGGTTTAGTACCTGAAATGTAATGAGTTTCTATGGTGATCTCAAGGTTTTGGTCAGCTTTCTATGCAACCAGTTCTTCCTTGATGGTGGTGGGTCAACAGTGGTTGGTGATTATATTTAGTCTTTGCTATTAAATTTTTATTTTTCCCTATTACTATTGGCTTAACTAACTTCAGGATGCTTTGCTCGTGGAGGCATATTTTTACTTCAGTTCCAAATAACTATTGATTAAGATCAGGACGATTTCACATTTTCTCCTTTTAAATTTCTTCTTTTAACTTAACAGTGAGGTGAGGATACTTTCTGCATGAGAACGTACATTTAGTTTCAAGAATGAGGCCAATGTCAAATTTTAGTCTTAAAGCCATTTTTGCAAGTTTAATTCCTTACTGAAAATACAGCTCCAGTAAAGTTTCTTTCCATTGACTGTTACTGACAAAGAAAAGTAATACTGAGATACCAACAATAAAAGAACTGTCTTCATATTTTGATCGTTTAATAAAGGGTGAGAATTTGGCTAGTTCGCATCCTTTATTCGGATGTTAAATGTTCGTATTAGGTACATATTTAAATCAGTTTGATTTGTTAAGGCACTACCCAGTTCTTTTGCTACATCCTCTAGAGAGTGAATGTGTGTACTGAATCTGATTTTCAAGAAAAATGAAATATTTGGAGCTGTTTATCCTCCTTTTATGTGGTTTTGCTGTGAACTCCTTTTCTGAAATGGAGTAAAGCGATGATCCCTAAAATTTGTTCAGCCTCTCTCTGTTAACAGGGCATGGAACTAAATAAGAGTCTGACATGTCTTTAAACTAATGAATTCTGCCTTATTTAAAATACATTCTGTATTTAATTTTGTATCTCTGCATGCTTTGACTTAAAAGAATGTAGAATGTTCCTCCTTTAGAAAATGTTAAATTAATAAAATTTGAAGCCGGGAGTGGTGGAGCACGCCTGTAATCCCAGCACTCGGGAGGCTGAGGCAGGAGGATCAGTGCGAGTTCGAGACCAGCCTGGGCTACAAAAGTGAGCTCAAGGCCAGCCTAAACTGCACAGGGAGACCCTGTCTCAAAAAGACAAACAAACAAATAAAATAAAATAAAATTTGAATATGCTCCCTAGGCTTGAGCATTTGGGCAGAATAATGGACCTTCTTCTTCCTCCTCCTGCTCCTCCTCCCCCTCTCCCTCCTCCACCTCTTTGTCTTCCCCTTCCCCTTCTCTTCCTCTTTCTCCTTTCTTCTTCTCTTCTTCCTCCTCTTCCTCTTTCCTTCCTTGTTCCTTTCTTCTTTCTTCCTTCCCCTTTCTTGTTCTTCTTCTAAGATATTTTTAGAGATATTTTATATTTAGGATGATTTTTTTCTTTGTAGTAGTTTGAAATAACCTAGTTCCCTTTTGCCATACTGTGGAATTTTGGTTTGCTGAACCTTGGCAAATTTTCTATTGGAGGACTGATCACATCTAACCTATAACTGTATAACTGTATGTCTGCATGTTTGAATCCTCTATTTCTTTCTTCTTTTTTTTTTTTAATCCTCTATTTCTATAGCATTGCAATAAAAACTACCTAATACCTTGTGAAATGAGTTCTTGGGAGGGGCCTTCAAATCTCATCATAGTATCTGTGCCTGTTTTATTTCATTTTGATATCCTTTGAACTTTCCCTAGAAGATACAGTGATTGTCTATTATTAATTGGGAACACTGATAAAAAAATTATATGGCTTTAAAGGTTTGGTTTTTTGTTTTGTTTTGTTTTGTTTTTAAGACAGAGTCTCACTGTGCAGTTCAGGCTGGCCTAGAGCTCACTTTGGTAACCCAGGCTGGTCTCAAATTCACCATTCCTGCTGCATCTGCCTCCAAAGTACTAGGATTATAGGCGTGCACCACTACGCCCAGCTTAAAGGTTTTTCTTTAATGTTCTTATTTACTAGATTTCAGTTTTGTAAAATCCCTTAATTTGGGAGATAATTTTCACATTTGCTCTTCTCTACAAATGCCTTTATCCTTGTGTAGCCTTCACTTTACAAATGTCTGAATTCAGTAGATTGTGAATTTTTCACTCTTTTTTTTTTTTTTTTTCTTTCTTTTGAACAGATCTTGCTGCCTTCAACTCAACCTGTAGTTCAGGTTGGCTTCCAAATTGCAGCTGACCTCCTGCTTCAACCTCCTAAGTTCTAGAATTAACAAATATGTTATCACTACATCCTGGCCTTGAATATTTATTTCTTTTCATGTGAACCCAAAAATTTCTACTTTAAAATTTTTATTTTTATATTTTGGAGCAATAGCAGGGACAGATACAGAATGTCTTTCTCTGTGTGAAATTTCCTTTTTAATTTTTTAAGTTAATTCTGATTACTCACACAAATTGATACTGCTCCATTATATGTAATTTTGTGGTTTCTGCCTTTCTTGAATACTGTTGCATGGAGTTGTAGCTGCTCAGAGCAATGATGCATGATAATGGCATTGCTTTTTTCCTTATTACCTCTTTCACATCTGTTTTCTTCTGTTCTTGTTCACTAACTCTGCTCCCTTCCGACTCCCCAACCATCCAGGCTCTCTGCTGCCAGTGACTGCTGTCAACATGGTGGAAACCAGTGGAATACAAGGGCCCTGCCCCCACCCCAGACCACACATAGAAACTACCCAGACTGTGTCCATGAGCACAATGTGAAGAATGCAGGAGTCCATCATGGTGCTCATTTTCCTGACCACTCAGCCATGACTGAGATATGAGCCTTGTAGGCCTTGGAACACTTGTCATTCAAGTCAATGGTGTACATTTTCTGATGTTTATGAAAGATTGATCAAATTAGGAATATTTGGGAGATTTTATTCTATACTGAGTCACTAGTTTTATAGTGCTATTTCTGATTGAATTCTTCTGTGGAAGGGAAGAGGATCTTAAGCTGTATCCATCAGTGATTAGAATAGGTGTTGCCATGTTGGAAAGCACGTGTATGACACTGACTTTGGAGAGAGTTTGCATGATCTTAGCCTGTTAATAAAATGACTCAGAATATCTCTCAGGAAGTTTATGTTTGACTGAAAGTTGTCTTCCCACCACATACTATCTCAATATGTTGAGATTTAAAGAATCTTCATGTTAAAAGCACATCCAAAAGGAAGCATGGTCAGTGATGATATAACAGCTATTAATAGTATTATTTATGTTATGGTTGGCTCAGCCTGCCCTCAGTGTGGTTCTGGGGACCAAACTGCAATCCTTGCAGTTGACTAAGCTTGCCTAAGCAAGAACTTAGACTGCTGAGCTATGTCGCCAGCTCTAATACTGTTCTTATATGCTGTTTTAATTTCTTAAAATTCTTTTTTTTTTTTTTTTTTTTTTGGTGGGACTGGGGTTCAAACTCACGACCTTGCACTTGCTGTGCCTCGGAGCCATCTCCCCAGCTCCCCTTAAAATTCTTTTAATGCCTTGTATTTTTTAATTTTTTTTGTAAAATAGTATTACAAATGATGCAGAATTTCACTAAACAAAAAAAAAAATACATGAATTTAATAGCTCAGAGGTCTAAACTGCCTACTTAAGCAAGCTTAGGCAGGTTCAGGTGTCCATGGTTCAATCCCCAGCACCACATACCGTGCCAGCCCTGCCCCCAGAGCAAGCTGAGCTGGCCATAAATGAAAAAACTTTTAAAAATGAATTTGACAGTATTGTTGTATTGCTAACATTTGTCTTCACATCAGTTGTTCAGATAACCAGATATATGTGTGCAAAATTGGAAGAAAAGAAAGTTATAAGAAATTAAGAGAGAAAAAGGAAAAAAGTATTGTAAAAAGTATTGTAAAAAGAAGACAAAAAAATTAAATATCTGCTCCTCTCCATAGGCTAGCAGAAACTGACAGTACATTTATCCAAACCATTTTATATATATATATATATATATATATATATATATATATATATATATATCTTTCCCCTCCTCCCTCTCCTGTGCTTATCTTCGTCTCATTAATTCCTTCCTTTTGAAGAGGTATAGAGGTATATTCCCTTTTCACAGTATCTATTGTATCCTTAAGATTTTGTACACTCATTCACATTCTTATACTAAGGAGACAATATGTTGTTTAAGGGCCTCATTTTAACTAATAAAAATTTTATTATACTTTTACTGTTTTGCAGGGAGATAGCTCTGTGGCACAAGTGCCTGCCTGACAATTGCAAGGTCATGAGTTTGAACCCCAATCCCACAAATAAATAAATATAAGAATATACTTTTACTTTTCTCTCATTTAACTTACTTTTGTTTTTTAATAAGCACAGTATTTTATCTATTTTTTTAAAGATTTTTAAATTTTATTTATTTATTTTCTTGTTTCAGAATCTTTGTTTGTTTATTCACTCATTTTTATGACCGGCTCAGCCCACCTCGAGGGCAGGGCTGGTGCAGCATGTGGTGCCGGGGATCGAACCGCAGTCCCTGAAGCCGCCCAAGCTTTCCCAAGCAGGCGCTTTAGACCACTGAGCCATCCCACCAGGCCCAAGCACAGCACTTTTTTTTTTTTTTTTTTTTGTCTTTTTTGAGACAGGGTCTCGCTATGCAGTTGAGGCTGGTCCTGAGCTCACTTTTGCAGCCCAGGCTGGTCTCAACTCTCACCAATCCTCCTGCCTCAGCCTCTCAAGTGCTGGGATTACAGGCGTGAGCCACCACTCCCGGCTTCAAGCACAGTATTTTAAATTGCTAGTTTATAAATCACATAATGGGGTGAGCCATGTAGAGAGATAAATTTCATTGGTTACTTTGAATGGTCAACCAGTATCTGCATAGTTGGTTATACCATTACTGAATGGTCATACCAAATAGGAAATGAATTAACTTTTTTTAAAAAAAATCTTGATTCTCTTTTTCATCTTATACACCTGACAAAATGATTACCTGATGAAAACAGTATCATTTTTAGATCGACTAGATATTTACTACTGTCTTTGGTCGACTTTGAATTTTAGCATATAATTAAGCCTTTTCCTTATAGAGGAAAATTAACTGGAAAAATACATTTCTAACAGAGTAGGAAGTCATATAAAGAGAAGCATTTCTTTTACCATTTTTTCTAATTTTAAGAAAAAGTCTAGAAGTTTTTATGATGTTTTGTAGTGTGAGAATTTATACTGTTTTAAGGTAACAAAACTTCATTATAGGCCAGCTAGATAGCTTATCAGATTAAAGCACCTGCAGAAGGTGTGGGCCACCACCCCTGGGGCATGCTAGCCATGGTGGCATGCACCTGTAATCCCAGCACTTGGTAGGCTGAAAAACAGATAACTATAATTCCAATCTGTGTAGTGAGACAGGGTCTATAGCCTAACCTACTTAACCTTTAAAACCAACTTCAAAGGTTGGTTCTGTTCCTCGAATCTTTTCTGTGAGACTTTGCAGGGATTCAGTATTGGGCTATTCATTTTACAAGTTTGTTAAGAGAAGACATAAGGAGAACTAAATATTTAGAGCATATAAGTGGTCCCTCACTTATCACTGAGGCTACATTCCAGACAACCCCACCTTCAGTGAAAATCAGCGAAGTAGCAATATTATGGTTTAGTATATATATATATATATATATATATATATATATATATATATATATATATATATGGCTTTATAAACACTTCCTACACTCTTCTAAACTTTTCCCACACTTAAAAACACTTCTAAAAGCCGGGCGTGGTGACGCACGCCTGTAATCCCAGCACTCGGGAGGCTGAGGCAGG
>PVJA010011859.1:0-53493 GCA_004027025.1 Myocastor coypus
AAAAAAAAAAAAAAAAAAAAAAAAAAAAGAAATCAAATAATCAGTAACAAACGATGGTAGCAGCTTTACACAAGGACACAAGACCCAGCTTAGAATCCAGTCCCTCCGAACCCAGCCTGGCCCTTCAAGGGATGAACGCAAAAGTGGTCCCCGAGGGGGCCTGTGTGTGCGTGCACAGCAGGTCTCAGAGAAGCCACACAGGAAGGGGACAGAGGAGCTGCCGCCCTGGAGGCTGAGGGCAGATGCTAATGACATCCGAGCTTCTCTTCAGTAACAGTGAATCGCGCAAATGTCTACCACCTCGATGTTTAATTGGACCCGGGTCTGAGGCAGGCCTGGTGATGTGGAGGGAGCAGGAGGAGTCAGAGCCGGTGTCTGGGCCTCACGAACCATGCCCGGCAGACAGGACTCGAGCAGCAACCCAGCCCAACTGCAGCGATGGAGCCGGGGAGCACTGTGGGGTCAGCAGGGCCCTGAGGCCATGTCCCCGGGGCGTCCATGTGCCCTGCCTACTCTACGGGCCCCAGCAGGAACACAGATGTCACCCTCGCCTACCCTGTCCCAGGGCTACCATAGCCCTGCCTGCCAGAGATGCTAGAAGTGGCTCAGAGTGCCCAGTGACTCCCAGCCTGCCTCAGTTTACCCTGCCCCCGCCTACCGTCCCGCACTCCCATCTGTCCTCTTCTATTGTCTTGATTTCTATTTTATTGCGGCAAACATAACAAAATGTACCCCTTTCTGTGGTGCTGGTGATAAAAGTCGGCCCCGACATGCTGGGCAGGCGCTCACCCCTGGGATCTCAAGTCAGCAGCCACAGACACTGCAGCAGCGGCCACCCACAGAGGTCTCGCTTTCCTGAGCGGGGTGCACCCTGGGACCCCATGCACTGCCTGCTCCCCAGCACCGCACCAGCCCCTACTCCTGTCTCTCTGGGGGTGAGGCCTCTGAGGCGCACAGATCAATGGAAGCATACAGCCTCTGGCCTTCCGTTCATGTTCGTTGAGACAGAGGCTAGCTGAGTTGCTCAGGTTGGTCTTGAACCTCAGAGCCTTCTGCCTCAGCCTGCTGAGGAGCTGGGACTACAGGCGTGCACCACCCTGCCTGCCTGGATCTGCCTTTTCTGGCTGGCTTCTTTTACCAGATAGCATGTCCTTGGGCTCTGCCCACCCTCAACCCTGTTCTGGTTACCTCTGTGGTGGGTGGGTATACCTGGCGCCCTGCTCTGGTGTCTGGGTGGCAGAGCACGGTGAGGTGGCTGACCGGGCATGTATGCGCTGGCACAGTGTGGCACTCAGTGTCCAGCTCAGGAAGGGCACTCACACACACCAACACAGCCACCCAGTTTGGGTAAGTAAACAGAACAAAGCGGGGACCAGGTGGACACCACCCCTTCTGGCCCACCTGCCCTGGGCTCGAGATCTCCCCAACATGTGGGAGGGGGCAAGAAGGGTTCTAAGCCAGCCTGGTTCCCGGGCCTAGCCAGTGTGTATTTGGTCCTCGTGACAACTGAGGGGCTAGCCGGCCAAAGCTGTGGGACCAGCCCCAGTGCTGCGCCTGGGCCCTCGAAGCCCCCAGAGGGGCAGGGCCCCGTTCTATCCTTCAGGTTCTTGAGGCCTGGGGTCCCCTTCCGTTTTTCCTCCTGGTCGCGCCGGAATAGCCTCCCTGGCCCCTGGGCCTCCTACTAGGCTGGCACTGCCTTGAGCCCTCCCCGCCCCATCCCCTCTCTGGTGAAGTCCTGTGTCACCTGCCCCCTCCTCTAGCAGCTGGCAGGGCAGTTACTGGGGAGGAGTGTGGCCTGAGGACCAGGGGGGGCTCAGGCCCTGCCACCTTTCCAGGTGCATTCCTCGTGCTCTCCGCGTGCAGCTGATGTCCTGCCTGTCCTGGGCAGACGCCTGTGTGTTTACGTCATATGTGGGTGTGCCTGTCTGATGTGCACTGTGTCTTAGCTCAGCTTTAAAACTTGCTCTGTACAGAGAGCAATGCAGTGGGGACAGGAGGGCAATGCAGGCTAAGGCCCGCAGCCTCGCTCCCAGCACTGACTGGGGGCTTTCTATGCATCAGTGGAAGCTTCTTTTTCACAAAAATGCAAAAATCAATAGAGTAAATCTACTGGAAATAAACTATGAAGAAGAAGAAGAGGCGGAGGAGGAGGAAGAGCAGGAGGGGGAAGTGGAGGAGAAAGGAGGAGGAGGAAGTGGAAGAGGAGGAGGAAGAGGAGGAGGGGGAGGAGGAAGAGCAGCAGAAGGAGGAAGAGGAGAAAGGAGGAGGAAGAGGAAGAGGAGAAAGGAGAAGGGGGGAGGAGGAAGAGGAGGGGGGAGGAAGATCAGTGTGGCGCTCCTGAGTGGAGTACCGAGATGGGTCCCGAGCAATGGGCCACAGCGTGGGCAGAGATGGAACCGGGGCCCGCTACACTCCTGTGAGCTCTGGTGAGGCTGGCGCAAGCCTCCTGCCTCCATCCCTACCACCTTCTGTGCTCACCCCAGCAAGATGCGCGGCGAGCACACTTCCTTTTGGTAGATCCGGAACCAAAGTCAACCTAGTTTTACAGAGATAATGCGGTACTGCGTTGGCCCCATGTTTAGAGCAAGCAGAGGGTCACAGCCATTTGCCCCTTGGATGTGGCTGTCTGGGTTGGGGTGGCCCTTGGACATGGCCATTGCTGTGGCAGCTGGATGAATCCCAGAGCTTGGCATCAGAGCCTGATGGCTGGGTGTCTGCAGGGTGCCATGGCTCGGGAGCCCCCACCCTGCCCCAGGCTCAGGGCACAGTGCCCAGCCCTACTCACTGCCTACCTGTCCCTCCCCAAAGAGCACAAACTCTCATGGACTCAGAGCACAGGCAGAAAGGGAGGCAGGGGGCTCCAGGTTGCCTCCCTCTGGCAGTTCTCAGAAAAGGCTAAGGGTAGGGGCCCTGGGGCCTAGCACCCTACACTGCACCCAGGGATGCGGGCTTGGGCCTGGCTGGAGCTCTGTGTCCACAGGAGACAAGACTGGCCTCGCAAGCGGAGCGAGGGGCTGGGAGGTGCAGCCCAGGGAGCAGCGCTTGCCTACCGTGCACGAGGTCCTAGTTCAGCCCCCAGAACCACAAAAGGAAAAATGAAAACAGAAACAGGAAGAGGAAAGAGAAAGAGGAGTGCGCAGTTCTTGGAGGCCCGTGTCTGTGCCTGCCACCCTGGCTTGGGGTCCTGGCCCAGCCCCCTCCGGGACCCAGGTCACAGGAATTCGTCAACCCCACCTCCAGGTTACTCTGGGGCTGATTAAATTAGCAAATGCAATCACAATCTCAGGCGAGTTAATTGAGAGAATTTATTTGGACCTGACAGTTTTATGCATGTTTGATTAAGTATTATAAGGTTTGTTTTTGATTTTGCATAATTTAACTTTAAATCCTGCACTGGGGGGCTCATCAGCCATCAACGACCAAAACAGCCCTCTCTGAAGATGCGCCCATCTATGATTGATTTCTGAGTGCAGTGACTCCCAGGGTTCCAGGGCACCGCTGCCAACATGACGAATATGTTGAAAGCAGCATTTTGAGCCACCCCGGGCACCCTATAAATCTCCTGGAATGCATGCAATTCATTAAAAGTTTTGAAAGAGGTACAAGTTAGCATCTCTATGGCAACAAGTGACATATAATGTGCCGTAAAGCATCGCCTCCCTGCTGGTTCCCTGGGAGTGCCGGCCATGGCCCACGCTCAGGCCGACCACCGGCCTGGCCACAAATCCTCTCGCCGTCAACATCACCCCGTGCAACCAACACTCGAGTCTCTTGGTGGAACTGGTTCGGAGGAAACACAACCCAGGCCTGGGTCCAGGGCCACCCAGGGGTGAGCGCTGACCTGAGCTGCAGCCTCTGGGCGCCCTTCATGACCTAGGTCTGGGTTTCGGGAGGATGAGTCTACTCAGCAACCGGGGCCCACAGGGCCAAGGGACTGCAGCTGCAACTGATATGGGTGAGTGGCCACCGCTCCCAGGCCTCTGTCCACCAGTCCGGTCTGTGGCCTGCCTCAGCGGGCAGTGGGCCTCTCCTTGCTTTGTGATAGGGCATTACTGAGGGTTTCTTTTGATCCAGCCTTGGCTAAGGGATTCAAGCCAATCTTGTTGTGCTTTCTTTGGCTGTGCCAGGGTTTGAATCCAGGGCTGTGAGGCTAAGCAGGTGCTTACCACTGGGCCACACCCCCAGCCCAGGGAGGATAAAGTCACTGACCCCAAGCTGAGCACTGCTTCTTGCTCCTCAGGGACGTGGCTGTGTAGCCACCCCCAATGGTACCTGATGCCCGTCACAAGCCACTGTCCCACACTGGAGTGGATGTCTACACCTTCCTCCTGCAGGATGAGTCTGCCCGTGGCCACCCAGGCTGAGGCCAAAGGTTCCGAAACACTTGGGTCTCCGTGTGGAGGCAGCACTTTAACCACCAACCCAGTAGGCGCCCAATGCATGCAGGACAGAGGAGGCTGTGCCCTGGGAGCTTCAACCAGAGGCTGCAGGGACAAGCAAGACCAGCCTGGGATGCGACACAGAGGAAAGACAGGCCCCTGTGGGGAGCAGCAGGGCTTGCCGGTGCCTGTCCCCACCCTGGAGGGGTGTCTCTGGTCCCGCAGCCCCTGCCCTCAGCCTGCACCTCTGAGACTGGGAGGAAATGACTACACCTCCACTGCATGTGGCTCCCTGCTCCAGCTGCCTGGGCAGGTCCATGCCAACGTGGCCACTGTGATGGCCTATGCCTTCCGGGGTGGCAAGAGGCACTGAGCATGTGGTTACATGTGCTGGGCAGTCCCGTGGTGTTGTGCGTACTGGCACCCGAGGGGGAGGGCCTGGCACCATAGTTCCTGTTGCTGTCTCCCTCCAGGAGCCCAGAGGGGGCAACAACTGGTTCAAGGTGAGTTACTGCAGTCGCAAGGGGCTGGGACCTGGAGCAGGCCCTTGGGCCTCACTGTCCTAAACACAGACCCAGCTCCTCCTAAGCCTCCCAGCTGATGGACACCATCCTGTCCTCACGTGGCTGTCACCTGGTGCCTAGCTGTGTCCTAATGGCTAGCCAGGCTGGACTTCGGCCCATCCTAGAGACCCCATTTTATATTACATGTAAGGGCTGTGTCTCCACACCCAGTCACCTGCTGAGCTCCTGGGGACTGGAGATTCAACGCATGACCTTGGGAGCACAGCTTAGTGCCGATCCTCCAGTTCCCAATCAGGGGCTGAGCTACAGTCGTGCTAGGCATCTGGCCTGGATCTGTCCTAAGCTCTGGTCCCGTAGAGACCTTAGACAGGGCTAGAGGCCCAGATTCCCGGTCAGCTCATGCATAGTTCTGGAGGGGACTCTGCTCCTCCTTAGGCACCTTGTACACCCTCCCAACATGGCGGCCATCGTGGGAGCACTTGACATCTGCCACAGCACCGAGGCAGTAACCCCGGGATGCTTTACTACCTACCTCAGAGGTCACTCCGTTCCTCTGCCACACATCCCGGCCCTGCAGAGGAGAAATGGCTAATGGGTCGAGACTGTACCTTTGGCCAGGAGCGTAGGAGCCACTAGGCAGAGTGCAGGGTGGGTCTGAGCAGCCACTCTTGGCTGTGCTTCACAAGGCCACCTGTGGTGTTGGATGTGGGGAGGGCATGCTCCCTGGTGCTAGAGAGGGTCTCTCTGGGCATGGGACACCCCAGGATCTCACAGTGGGTATGCTGCCACCCCTGTGGGCTGGGATCCTGCCACCAAGAGGCATATGACAGTGGGCACTGGTCCACATCATACCCAACCACTAGTGATACCCACCAGGTGGGGAGTGGCACACACAGCAAATGCCAGTGGCTAGTGGCTTCATGGTGTGATCAGAGTTAGGACTGGAGGTTAGAAGTGGCTTCTTGCTCCACTCTTATGAGACAGACCACACACACACACACACACACACACACACACACACACACAGTGGCACAAATGGCAGCGTGTCCTCTGGCCCCCATAGGGGCTCTCACTCCTTCCTGTGGGGCACCCCAAACTGTGTACATGCCCTTCTTCTACTCAGGGCTTCACTCCCTGGCCAGGACAGCGTCACAGGAGCCTCCACGTGGCTGGCCATAAAGCTCCCTGTGACAAGGCTCAGGGCACCAAGGGCCAGTGTCTGGGTGGCCAAGGGGGATTGCTACCCTGGAAAAGGCCTCTTTCTGTGGCCCAGTAGCTATGAAGGTGACCAGACAGGAAGTGGTATAGTCTCATCTCTCCGTGGGCAGGCAGGAGGTGCTGCAAGACTGTACACAAATGCCACATCCTACCTGCTGTCCCATCGGAAGCTCCTCGACACAGCCACAAACAGGGGTGGGGTGAGGTAGTCGTTTAGCCTGAAAGTCACACTTGGCTTCCCCATGGACAAGTAAGCTCTAAAATGACTGTCTCTGGACGGCAGCCCTTGCGCCCTACCGACATCCATGGACAATGGGGGGGGGGGTTAAAGCTGCCGCAGCAGGGACAGGGCATTATGTACCTCCCGGGACAAAAGCCAGGTGGGCAGTGGCTCGCAGACTGGCCAGGCAGTAGGTGCTATAGGCTTGGTGAGCGCCTGGGTCACTGTCACAGCAATTCTGCACCAGGTCAGCCACAGAGACGCCTCTCCTAGGCCCTGCCAGTCAGATAGTTCTCCCAGTCTCCGGCACCGCACGGGCTGTCCCAGCAGGCGGCGCCAGGCTACTGTCGGCAGGAAGTCCTGGCAAACAAGTGGCACCGGCTTCACACGGTCCCTGCCCACCCCGATGAGTCAGTGCTGCTGAATCGGCCCTGTTGCCCACGAGAGGGGCACGGGTTGGCTGGATCCCAGTGGCCCTCAGGACACAGCGACAGTGCTCGCAGCCGGCAGGACGCTCGTCGTTGTTCTGGGACACACACGTGTGAACGAACTCGCCCTGCGCAGGAGGACGCGGAGCAGGGCTGCGGCCGGTGGGGACTAGGGTCCAAGGGTCGGGGGCGGAAGAAACTCCTGGTCTAGCTCTAAGGCGCGCGCGCATACTGTCAAGAAGCGGGGCTCAGTGACGCGTGCGCAGACACCCCCTCCAGCGCCCGCCAGGCTCCTACTAGCCCCCTACGGCGTCGGCACAGGCAAAGCCGCCGAGCCTGCGACGGACGTCACGGGACGCTCGAGGCGGGCGCACGCGCGCGTCACTACAGCTGCGTCGGCTTCCAGGACGCTCCGGGAGGGCCGGAGATAAGCGCCGCTAAGCTCCGCGGAGGTGCGGGGCGGAGGGGGCGTGCGCCCGGTCTACGGTGGCCGCAGAGGGACCGCAGAGGGACGACGCTACGGCTCCCACGCTGGGCCAAACGCCTCCGGCAGCGGGCCCTGGGCGCGCACTTTCCTTCAAGCCGGCCCCAGTTAGGGTGCGTGAGGGGCTGCGCAGTCGGCCCGATCCTTGAGCAGCATGCAGCCGCCCCGCTCTCGGAACCCCGGGGGACAGGGGCGCCTTCAGGCCCGGTCCCCAGCGCCGCTGGCCTGCCGTGTGGTTCAGGACGTCGGCGCCGCCGCAGAGAGGGCAGCGGGTGAGCGGCGGCTTGGCGGGCGGGGGCGGCAACGGGCCTGGGGCGGTCTCCAGGGCAACGAGTAGCGCGGCACCCGGAAGTGGCGCTGCGGGCGCCGGGAGTAACTGGCCGGGGACGTAGGGCCGAGGAGCGGTGGCTGAGGGCTCCGTCGTGCGCCGGGGCGAGCGTGCCGGCCGCCACGGCACCTGTCGCCGCGCTGCGGCAACAGCCTATGGGCGACCCCAGCTGCCAGGCGTCCTCCTCGCGCCCAGACGGGGACGTCAGGTCCCCCTCCGCGGCGCGGGCTGTAGGATCGGCCCACACCTCTGTGGCCCCGCGCCGCCATTTGCTCAGGCCTCGGCAGGGAGTGGGAGCTCGGTCGAAGTCCATCTGAGGGCTAGAGAGCTTGGCCACGTACCCCAGCCTTGTTACCAACTTTGCTTCCCTGGTGTCCTTTTCCACCCACACGTCGCATTTGCCAGCTGTCAGTGGCACTCACATGGTGAAAACGGAAGCTGCGTGGTTTGTCTTCTGTGGCCCAGTCTGGAGGGCCGCTGCGGTCCTGTGGCTGGCCCTGGAGACCAAGCCACAGCACCCAGCGGGGGTCCCCCATGCAGGCCGACCCAGAGCTAGGGCTGTAGGTGCCCTTGCTTTCCGAGCAGTAGTGGTGGGGAGGGGCCGCCCAAGGTCATACCTGGGAAGAGGCATTACCAGGCCGCGGGCTGGTCCGATGACTGCACAAGCACCAGTTGCTCGCTTCGGTCCTGGTTTTTTATGTTGTCCCTGGATGAAACACAGGGATCTTGGCAATAGTGGGCATAGGCGGAACCGCAGGGCGAGTAGGGAATCCGGGCTGTGCGCAGCTCCACCACTTCTTCCGGCCTCCTGATTTGGTATTGGCTGCCCCCCAGAGACCTGCCCTAGTAACCATGGGGCACCTGTCTCAGCTGTCCCTTCCCCTACAACTGCAGCTAGAGCGGCAACTTGGGGCTTTCACACTGTGCGTCCCCCATAAGAATCTCTGGGAGGGTTTGTGAAATGTGCCAAGCTCTAGGCGTGGTCTGTGCTTCCTGACCCTGGCTGATTTTCCAGGGAAGGTTGCACTCTTGCCCTGGGACTGACCTGGTCCCCTCCCTACTCTCCCTGCAGCTGCAGGCCAACACCTGTCCCAAGCCCCAGCTGCGATCTCCCAGGCATAGGCGCCCATGACACCTCTGCTGACCACCGCCTGGACGCTGCACAGCCACTGTGAGCTTGTGCCACTGCTGCCTCTGAGTCCAATGCCGGTGATGCCCATCCCGCGGCGGGTGCGCTCCTTCCACGGCCCGCACACCACCTGCCTGCACGCCGCCTGCGGGCCTGTGCGTGCCTCCCACCTGGTACGCACCAAGTACAACAACTTCGATGTGTACGTGAAGACGCGCTGGCTGTACGGCTTCATCCGCTTCCTGCTGTACTTCAGCTGCAGCCTGTTCACCGCGGCGCTCTGGGGCGTGCTGGCTGCGCTCTTCTGCCTGCAGTACCTGGGCGTGCGAGTGCTGCTGCGCTTCCAGCTGAAGCTGTCTGTGCTGCTCCTGCTGCTGGGCCGCCGCCGCGTGGACTTCCGCCTCATGAACGAGCTGCTCATCTATGGCATCCACGTGACCATGCTGCTGGTCGGGGGTCTGGGCTGGTGCTTCATGGTCTTTGTGGACATGTGAGGGGGCCCTGGGCCAGTGCTGGGCTCGTTCAGCGTGCCCAGCCACAGTCCTGTTGGCGTGGGTGTCCACAGCACACGCTCCATTCAGGAGGGAAAAGGGTGGAGCCCACGCGTCTCCCTCTCCACCTCCCCGCTGGCCCTTCTGTCCAGCTGTACTTGTCCAGTTGTCTTGTCAGGTGGCTCCTCTGTCCAGCCTGCGCTCCGAGACCATGGACAGGGAGGGATGCGGGCACAGATCTAGAGCGGTCTCTTCATTTCACACCCACTTCCTGTGCACCTCTGGTCTCAGCCACAGCTCAGGGACGGTCAGGCTCCACCAGTGACACTGCGCTGCCACATGGGTCCTGGCCCAGGTGTAGACCATCCTCCTCCTCTGTCACCCTGAGGGTGTATCGGTCCTAAATCCCAAGCGAGGCCTCAGGGTCACTGTGGTTTACTGTGAGAACCGTTAGGGCCAGCCCAAGGGGATGAGTGAGCCAGGAGCCAGCCCCATGCAGGTAGCTGTGGCCCTTTGGCCTGGGACAGGTCTCAAGGAGCCCGACCTGCACTGTAGGTTGCTGCGGACAGGGGCTTCCAGGGAGCAGCTTTCTCTGTTTAACTTGTGAGGCAGTTCCAGTCTCCCTCAAAGAGGCTCCAGGGTGAAATCTGCCTGTCTCAGGAGGATATCAGGGGTCCAGATAGGCCTGCTGGGGAGGCCCAGGCAGTCTCTAAAGGTGCCTTCCAGGTGCCACGTGCAGTGGGCTATTGTCCTTTGTCCACCACTTGGACATCCTGGGCAGAAACCCCCTTACCAGCCTGAGAGCTGGGGTCTGGAGCTGTTCTGTTGAGTACAGCTTACTGGTGGGGTCTCAGAGTCATGACACCAGAGTGGAGACCCCAGCCCAGTCCTAAGAGAAGCAAATTGGCCAACCCTAGCTTTGCCCCAAATTGTTCTCCCCGCACCTGGGCATGGACGGTGGCTTCTTTGACCTTGCCCTGCCAGGCAGACCAAGTAAGGGATGTCTGATGACGCTAACTCCCTGAAGAGAAACCTGAAAAACCCCAAACTAGGCGGGACAGCAAACCCCGCCTAGCTGCAGCTGCACCTCCACTTCCAGCCAGCTTCCAGCGCAATCTCCCACGGGAGACCCCGCCACAGAGTACATCTGACTTCCTCCAGGCGGGGCAGGCGAGGGGCTCCCCAGTGGACCCCGCTTCTCACTGCAGAGAATCTTTTGCACTAAATTCTGCTCTTTTCTCAAAGCAGCTTTGTTTTGCGTTAACCGGTTACTCAGCTGCTGGAGCCCCTTCGCACGGGTGATGGCAGGTGCGTTGGGCGCCAGTGGCAGGAGGGATCTGGCTGGGCCACCCAGACGTGGCCAGGACCTTGTCATGCTGCACACCCAGCTGCCCATGTCTCGAGTGCCTGTTAAATTCTTTACCAGATGAAACACCTGCATTAAACCTATTTTTTTAACATGTCGACTGAATGCTTACTTACAGTTTACAATCTTTAGTCATCGAGGGATACAGTCGCTAACTGAAAGGGTAGAGAACTATTTTTTCTCTACAACATTGGGATATTTCTCAAAAGCGGGCAATCGTGACGTTGGGGGAGTCCTGCGGGCATTCGTTTCACCATGGGGATGTGGCCGTGGACCAGGGTCGCTGCCGCCAGCGTGATTACCTTGGTACAGGGCCACTGAGATGGGGAAGAGAACCCGGCTGTGCCTCCCAGCTCCCCAGGGGCTGCTGGGAAGCAGAATGGCGCTGCGATGTGCGCTCCCTGGGCAGAGGTTGCCCTGCTCCCTTTGCACCTGTGTGGGGCAGGGCCTGACCTCTGAGAACACACCACTGGGATGGTTTCAGCCCGCATATCCAGGAAGTGTCACTGAGAAGAAAAGGTCTGTCAGGAAGCCTCTTAGCTATTGCTTCTGGTTTTGTGTAGAACTAAACTTTGCAAGTGTGTTGGTCCCTCTGGTCCATGGGTGTGGTACTGGCTCTAGACTAGTACGTTAGACCTGGCCTGCACTTCTGGGCCAGGCCCCACCCTCTGGATGGATGATTTGGGGGGATTTTTTGGTTTTGTCTTTTTGAGACAGGGTCTTGCTATGCGGTTCAGGCTGGCCTCAAGCTCTTTTTGTAGCCCAGGCAGGCCTCATAATGATCTTTCTGCCTCAGCCTCCCAAGTGCTGGGATTAGAGGCATGCGCCACAGCACCCTGCTTCCCTCTAGATGTTTTTGAGTCTGAACTGAGTGCTCTGTCCCTGGACAGCCAAGAGCCAAGGAGGGGCCAGGGCCAAGGCAGTTGGGCTTGCTTAGCTAGGTTCTAACTCTGGGAAAAAGGCCCTAAGATGGCTACCCAGTGTCCCTGCCCATGTACGGACCGCGCAGATGGGCTTGGGTGATGGTGGCCAGGCCCTGGGGATGCCTGCCTGGTCTTCTGAGAGTCTGCAAGTGTTCTCTGCTATTTTTACTGTTTATACTGCTAAAGATTGAACCCAGGCCTTTAGCCGTTGGGTCACCCGCAGTGCCTGGTGTGCCACCATTTGCTTCATGGCCAGCCACCTCTGTACAGATGCACGTCTGTGCTGTCCCCAGAGCACATGGCTGTGTTCAGGTTCCAGGTCACACTGCGTGACCAAGGTTCCAGGCAAGGCCTCCTATGGCTGGGTTAGGACGAGGGGGGCCCGGTTGACCTGGGACCGAGGCCTGCGGGCTGCTTCACTTGGCTGTGTAGCAGGAAGTCGTTGTGGCCAGCTGTTGTCCCGAGGCTGGGTGGTGTGTGGAGCTGTGCCAGGCCTGCTTAGACACGGTCTACACCCCATGCCCACAAACTGCCACTCTGATGGGTAGTGCTAGAGGAGATACTGGCTGGGGCTCAGGTGTCGGGGTGGCCCAGGGGCTCCAGCTGTAGTTGTGCCTACTGCACCAGGTGGGGAGCCAGGCGAGGAGCTCCTCCCAGCAGCATGGCCATACTTCCCCAGTGCAGTATGAGAGCCAATTGTCTGCTATCCAGGGCCTTGAATGAAGGGAGTGGCTGGCCCGTGGCTCTCTGAGCCTTCTGGAGACCTTGGAAGAGCATGGACAGGAAACGCTGGGGTCCCCTATGCAGCCAGTCTGCAGGGAGTGCCTCGGGAGGCAGTGTGGACCCTGACCCACTGCTGTCTACTCAGCTGACCCCACCCGCCGCAGCCAGGCTGCCCATGAGGTAGGAAAAGGCTGAATAAGGGTGTGGGGTGACTTCCAGGGCCAAGCTGTGGGAGCACAGCCTGGAGAAGAATGGGTTTGGGGCTGCCACCACCTAGTGCATGCTGGGAAGGGAGGGGGGAGGATCCCAGAGATAGCCTGTGCAGCCCGGGTGGGATGGGAGCTGAGCTGGGCACTAAGCCAGCCTCCTGGAGAGCAGAGAAAGGCGACAGGGAAAGGGGAGCCGTTGAATCGGGATCTGAGGGTGCCCCAGGGCAGAGCCAAGGGTGAGAGCCCAGGCAGAGGGAATGGTCACTGGGCGCTGGGGCATGCCAAGCAGACAGAAACCGTGGGCATCCACCCCTACCACACTGGGCATCCAGGCCCTGAGACCCCAGAAGGACTCAGGGGCTCTGCGAGTAACGGGGGAAAACGGGCCAGCAGAGGGCGGGTGAAGGCAGGGAGGACTCGCCCTAGAAGGGTGGCAGCGGTGAAAAGGCTGCCCCAGACCGGCCCTCGCCCCTGCAGGGAGTGGCCAGACCCAAAACAAACACACGTGCATGAGCGCGTGCACTCTGACAGGGCAGACCTTCCGGTGTGATGGGGACAGCCGAGGGGAGGGGACAACTGAGGCAAGGAGGCCGCAGCGCCACAGGGAAGGACAGCCCCTTGTGCTGTTCACTGTGGGGCCTGGGCTCCCTGACCTTGTGAAGGCCCGGTGTCCGCCACGCAGGGGGAGGGAGGGAGCCGCCTCCGTGTGCTGAGTCAGCGCTTTGCAACAGCGACTGTGCGGGCTCTGCCGCGGCCAGCACACCCTGCCCCTCTCCCTTCGCAAGAAAGGTTCCTCTGGGCTGGCAGGATGGCTCAGTGGTCTCAAGTGCCTGCTTAGGAAAGCTTAGGCAGTGGCAGGGACCACAGTTCGATCCCCAGCACCACATGCTGTGCCAGCCCCACCCCCAGGGCAGGCTGAGCAAGCCATAAAAAAAAAAAAAAAAAAAAAAAAAGAAAGGTTCCTCTGGCCCCCACCCCCCGGCCCTGTCCAGGAAGGACGCCCACCCCACCTCTGGGCCCACACCGCTCCCGGAAAGCAGCATAGCACCGCAGGACCCACTTTCCAGAAATCCCCAGCAACCTGGCGCTGCTCCCACAGTTCCCAAAAGGGGGGAGCCACCCCCTCCCCTGCAGCATCCTTGCCCAGCCGGCACTGGGGAGGGAGCCGCTGATTCAGCACTTGGCCCGCGCCCCTCCCCCGACTGGCTGGGCAGCATGCCCAGGCTGCTGGCAGCTGTGTCACACGGGGCCTCGCAGGGTAGTGCGGCTGGAGGTGTGCGGCCGCACTGCGCCTGGGGGCGGGCGGCAGACAAGCCCAGGGGGCGGGAGGGCACAGGGTGGGCAGGGCTGCTCTGGTTGCCTTTGGCCCCCAGCACATGATGTCCTGAGCCACTGTCTGGGGCCGTCCCCCCCAACACCCCCGCGAGAGTCCCGCTGGAGCACTGCACAGGGCAGAGGTCATGCCTGCATCTATCTCTGGGCCAGCCAGCTGTGGCCGCCTGCTGTCCTGACCACAGGTGGGGGCTTCAGCTTGAGGGTGGGCTCTGCTATGTCCCATCCGATTGTCACCTAGCTGGCCCAGAGCTAGGAGGCATGGGCTCTCGGGATACGGTCAGTGATACTGAGCCCCGGGGCTGGCTGTGTGGCCTTGCCTGGCCGTGGCCGTGGGTGGGGTGGAGGAGCCCTGGGATGGGAAAGGTCAGTTCTGCAGGCAGCTTCAGGAACCAAGGCAGTGCCCTTGGGGTCCCCATCGATGGGAGGCTAAGGGCCTGCTGGAGCTGGAACCTTGTGTGGAAGGTAGAGGAGGAGCTGGCTAGGGGCTCAAGGAAGATGAGCCGATGGGCTAGAGGGCCGGGGCTGGCCAGGGCATCGGCCATCAGCTGCCTACTGATGCTCATTCCTCAAATGAGGATGGTGTTCTTTCTGCTTTCTCAGAATATTAATGCCGTCCTGCTGGATGCTGCATGAATATTCATACACAGATCGATTCAGTCGGGCCAGCCAGCACGGCCCTGTGGATGTTGGGCCTGCCAGGTAGCAGAGAGATGGTCTCAGCATGGCATGGCAGGTGTGGCAGCATGAGGACCACTCCTGCTGGTGTCTACCTCCCCACAGACAGATGACTGATGCTCAGTGACAGATGGCCCTCAGCCTGGGGTTCAGGGGTGCGGCTCCAGCAGGCAGACCCAGAAGGAGTTCTGGTTCAGGTTCTGCGCAGATACCAGTAAAGGGTGACCTTTGCCCTTCTGGGTCCTGGCACTGGCCTTCAAGGCTTGGTGACAAGACCAGGACTTGGGCCCAGGCCAGGCGGAGTCTGGGCTGCCGGAAGGCTGTGGACAATGCTGCAGGGAGCCCCACGTCACCTTGGGCTCTGTTCCTGAGCCCAGCACCCTCTGCTCCTCCCTGGCTGGCCCGCTGTGGTGGCCGGCTGCTTTCCCGACTCCTAAGTGGGCACCCTTCCTGAGAAGGTGCCGGGGTCTGGCCTGGCTCCCTCAGGCCCACCTGCCTGGCCCAGGCGAGGAGCCCTGCGCGAGCTAAATCTGGGTGTTGCATGGATTCATTATTGACAGCAGCGCCATGACATCATGGCCACATGAATTATTTGTGTGTTTTGCAAATCGTGCGGCGCTAACCCTGTTTTCCAGGCTCCCTAATGCATGAGGCTCCTAATGTACACCATTATCTCCTCAGTGGTGCGGGCATGAGTGGGGCCTGTGCCAGCCACTGCCTGTGCTGTGATCCCGGGGGCTATGGCTGAGGTGACCCTCGCCCCAGCACACCTGTGTGTGTGGCTGCCCACTGTCCCCTGTCCCGTTCCCCCTTCTGAGCTCCCCATGCAACAGTCACTAGGGCCACAACTCTGCCCAAAGCAAGGGCCAGGGTTGCCTTAAGGAGCTGGAGGCAGCACCGCCCCTTCTTCCTCTCACTCTTGGCTACAGCCAGGCTGATCACAATGAGGTGCAGCTGGGGTGGGAGAGGGGGCAGCCCTGCACCTGAAGCCCAGGGAGCACTACAGCAGGGATGTAGGGAGCACCTGAGGCTGAGCCCAGTGCCCCAGACCTGGCAGGAACCAAGGACCAGCACCCCTGTTGCTCCTGGTGGCACTGCCCAGCCCTTGGGGAAGGTGCCAGGCCTGCTGCAGACCCCAGCACGGCAAAGCTGCTGACCTCCAGTGCCACATCCCTGCCCAGGCCTTGCTGGCAGGGCTCTGTCCTGCAGGCAGTGTCTGCTCGAGGGGTCGGGCACACAGGATACCTGGCACGGTGACCAGGCTGTCCCTGCTGGCCCCGGCATCTGGCGCACAGCTCGCCTTTCTCTGTCTGGGAAGGCGGCCCCCCCACCTGCCCCTTCACCCAGGTTCCTGGCCACTGCCCCAGCCCACCTGTGAGCTCCCTTGCCTTGTGCCCACCTGCGCTGAGCAGGGACATTTAGGGCGAAAGAGGGAGAGGGCGAGGGCATCCAATGTGAGCCGAGGGGACGCGAACGGGGCCCAAAATGGTGCTGCCCTAATTCCGGGCCCAGGGAAGTCACGGGCTCAGCAGCCGTTCGCAGGAAACCAAAATACTCACCCAGTTTTCTCCTGCAAAAGGGACCCGGGCTCGCCTGGTGAGGAGCCACAGATGGCTGAATCCCTGGGGTGACTGCAGCTCCCCCCTGTGCCACCACCTTCCTCCTGGACCAGGGCCGTGGGGTCCTCTCTTCACGACAGACCTAGGGTTCTGGCAGAGCCACTGGCAGGCCCATTCCGTTCTGCCCATAGGAGGAAGGGGTCTCCTAGGGCTGACATCAGACCTGCCCTGTGGTTCTGGCGGGGACAGAAGAGGGCCAGGGAGGCTGGGCTGCTCAGGGGCGTGTAAGCAGGGTGGGCTATTGGGGGCTCTGTCTCCTCACTCACACCCCTGGGCCACCTGGGTCCCCTTGATGGCTGAGTGGTACGAGGTATCTGTGCTTATTGGGCAGCAGCTGACCCTGGTGGATGTCCATCCTGGTCCTTGTGCAGTGAATCAACAATAAAAATGAGGGGCTGGCGAGATAGCTCAGAGGTCTAAAGCACCTGCTTAGGCAAGCTTAGGCAACTGCAAGGACCGCGGTTCAACCTCCAGTACCACATGCTGCGCCAGCCCCATCCCCAGGGCAGACTGAGTCAGCTATAACAGAAGGAAGGAAAGAAAGAAAGAAAGAAAGAAAGTTAAAAATAAAAATGAGCGGCTCTACCCGGGCTGGGGAAATGCCATGGTTTGAGGGGTCAGCAGTGTCCCCCAGGGCCCACCTGTCCTTCAGCCATGTGTAAAAGCACCTGGCAGACCTCCTAACCTCTCTGGGGCTGGGGCAGGGGCGAGCCTGCTCACGGCCCCACAGGAGCCCTGGACTTGGGCGGCACATCCCTAGGGTGTCCCTGGCCTGTGCTCCATCAGTTCCAGGATGCCCTGGGACGTGCACTGGCTCCTCTCCAGGGCCCATTCCCCAGGGGACCCCTCCTGCTTGCTGTGCATGGGCCGTGTGATCCTGAGCCCCAGGCAGGGTTACGAAGCTGCCTGCTAGTGCCACCACCTCCGCGGCCTGTGGCCCTCACCTGCGTCATCCTCCTACCCCTTCCGGTCTCCCTCGGCACTGCCGTCCCTCATCCGTCCTGCCATGCCCCAAGGAAGATTTCAGCCCTGAGATACGTGAGCAAGCAGAGGCCTCATTTCCCCCTGGGACAGATCCTGATGGGATCCACCGGTGTTCGCAGGCCAAAGCTGGGTGAGTAGCACAGAGCCTGTTTCCTGCCCACAGCCGCACTCCCGAGGGCCAGGTCTGAGCCCTGGACCAACTTCCCCTGTGTCTCTTGTGCCCAGGGCCTCAGCTGACACCTGGCAGGGAGCCCATGGTGCCCAGTGTGACACTGACAGGCCATGGCGTGTATGGGGCCTGGGAAGGTGTGGGCTCTGACCCCCTGGCCCATGAGGGGCTGTTTCTAGCCTGTGTGGAAGGCATGGGGGAGGAGGGAATGGTGTAGAGGGGAAGCCCATAGAAGGCAGGAGGCGATCAGATATGTGGCCAGGCACCAAGCCGTTCAGGCAAGCCTGTGGCCCAGGGGAATTAGGTCTAGTACTGCAGTGACCTAGGCATGCTAGCTCCCGGGAACCTCAGCCAACCTGTCCCTTCAAGACTTCCCCTCTCGTGCACACCCAGCCTGTCCAGCTGGGCCCTGGACATTTGAGACCTGCTTCTCCATGCCCTGGAAGGCCAGCGTGGGCCAGCTGTCACCCCGAGCACCCATATCCCTTGGCCCTGCCAGTTGCACTCCAGGTGCCCTCGTGGCTGCTCCCACCCTAGCAGCCTGCAGCCAGCTGCCCTCCCAGGTGTCCCTGGCTGGCGCCTGGGCCTCAGTCCAGGTGAAAAGGGAAAAAGGGAACACCAAGCACCAGCACGGCCCTCTCAGGCACAGTCCTACATCATCAAGCTCCCCCTCCCCCACAGCACTCTGCCTGGAAACACTGCCCTGCGTCCCCAGCCACCATCTCCCTGGAGCAGGTGTCCCCCCCAGAAGGATGACGCCGCCACGTGGCTGGGCCGTACCCTCTGTGTTCACTGTCCACCAAGCCTGGGGCTGGCTGCGCCTGCTGCCACAATCTTGCATGCTCAGCGTCTCACAGGCCACACCCCAAGTCCCAGGTGCGTGCCTGAAGTGGGGTTCTGGCTGCATGTTGGCTGCACCCCAAGTCCCAGGTGCAGGCCTGAAGTGGGGTTCTGGCTGCATGCTAAGGCTGCTCTGTGCGAGGAACTGCTGTGTTGCCCTCCACGGCCGCCGCGCCATTCACGCCCTGCTGTGCACAGGGCTCCAGGTCCTCCAGGCCCTTGGGCAGGGGCTCCCCACATATCTTGTTTTCTCCTTTCTCCCCCTCACCCCTGTGATGGGTGAGCACACTAAGTATCGAACCTGGGCACTGAGCTACATCCCTAACCCGTTTTCACTTTATGTGTTTTTGGTACTGGGAATTGAACTCAGGACCTTGAACTTGCCTGACCATGCTGTCTCTGAGCTACATCCCTGACACCCTAGCCCCCCCTTTTTTGTGGACAGCTCAGTCCATCCTGGGGGCAGGACTGGTGCAGCATGTTATGCCAGGGATTGAACTGCGGTCCCTGTGCGCTCGGCTAAGGAGGCGCTTTAGACCTTTGAGCTATCCCACTGTTCCCCAGCCCCTTTTTAAGTTATCATTTAAAAAATTTTTGAGACCAGGCTAAGTTACTGAGTTGCCCAGGCTACCTCAAGCTAGGAATCCTCCTGCCTCAGCCTGGAGCCCCGGAACAGCCAGCTTGTGCTGCCACACCCAGTTTTAGCAAGTTTCTCCTGGCTCTGTCTCCCGCAGGAGGATGGAAGCCCTGGGTGGGCAGGGTCTGAATCTAAGTCATGCATGGAGGAGGGGACAGCAGGTCCCCTCTGTGCCCACGGCCCTGCTCATCCTGGGAAGGGCTGTGCTGGGAGGGGCTGGAGCAAAAGGGGCAGCTGTCCCAACACCTCTGTGAGCCCCAGGGGAGGGTGGGCTCTGCCCTGAACCTGCCCTCACTGGGCATTTGCTCACCACACAGCGAGGGGTGCAAGTGCCAGTCCCACAGTGGGCTGTGACCATGCATGGGTTCTGGCCCAGGCCAGGTCACAGCTCCAAAGGGGTGCAGCCACATGTGGGGGGCAGCAAAGGGTTCCGTAGCTTCCAGCTGTCCTCTTCCTTCTTTATCTTTTCGAAGCAGGGTCTCACTATGCAGTTCAGGCTGGCCTTTACTTACTCCATAGCTCAGACGGGTCTTGCACACACAACCATCCTCCTGCCTCAGGCTCCCGAGCGCTGGGATTACAGGCGTGCACCACTGTGTCCGGGCCTGCTGTCCATCTATGCAGGATGGCTTCCCCACTGGCCATGGCCACACCCCGGCCAGCAGCACATGGCCCCTATGTATCTGGGCCACAGGGCCTCAGTGCCCATGACCCGCCCACTCTCCCAGCTGGGCCACAGGACCTGACAGGGTTCCCACCCTTCACCAGGTGTCAGCCAGAGACAGGGGAGAGCTTAGGGCATATGGTGCTGTCCTTGGCAGGAGGAGGGCCTGCATCCCTGTCGGAGGGCTCCATAGGGCTATGTCTTGGGTGCTGGGTGCTCCTGCACCTGTGGGCCACGTGTGGAAGGTTCCCCTCCCCGACAGACTTCAGGCACAGTGGGCACTGAGCCTGGGGCTTAGTGAAGGGAGAGGCTGCTCTAACCAGGCTGAGCTGGACCTTGGGCTGAGAGGGCTCCTGGCCCAGGGGAAGGGACATGGAGAGTCCCTGGGTTAGCATGGCACAGGGTCCTGGGTGCAGGTGACTGCGGTAGCTCCGGAGGGCAGCTGGGCACTGCCATCACCAGTGCCAGTGGAGTGGGAGAGGCTGCTGGGCCTGTACCCAACACTGTGGCGGCAAGGCTCCTAGAGTGTGCAGGCCACACGATGTGAGAGCCACGTTAGGGACAGCAAAGAGACAGAAAGGAGCTGAGTCTGTCCCTGCAGATTCCAGAGCCGACAATAGCCCTCTTGCAGTTACTCGAAGCCAGGCTTAGGGCAGCTTGCCCAGGACAGGAGTCTGGGGTGCCACGGGGCTGGGGTGCCACGGGGCTGGGGTGCCACGTCAGCTGCCGGCTCTTCCTCAGCCTCCCAGGAGCCTGGTCTACATCCTTCCCATTAAGTGGGGGAAGTTTTTGTTTTGTTTTATTTGCAGTACTGGGGATGGAACTTGTGGCCATGTGCCAGGCAAGCGCTCTACCACTGAGCTACGTACACCCTGGCCCTTTTAAAACAGCATTTTGTCAGGTTTTCCCAGCCGGCTTCAAACTTGGAATCCTCCTGCCTCAACCTCCCAGGTAGCTGGGATTACAAGCATGGGTCACTATGCCTGGCTGGTGTGGGTGTTTTACTGGGCCACCAAGGACTCTGGAGACAGAGCCAGAGGCCCTGCCTTGGGGCCAGAGACGTTGTGGGGAGCACAGTGGCCCTGATGGCAGGAGAGCCCCTTGCCGGCCCCTGTAGCACCCAGTGAGCTCCCTGCGCTGGTCTCCTTCCAAAACCGATGTCTTTACCACCCCCTTCTAAAACAGGAATAAAGAGTGCTCAGGGCCTGGGGCTGTCTCCAGGACTAAGTGCAGTCACATGCACAGGCCCAGACCCCGGGCCCAGGGCCCCTGCAGGTGCTCACGCCTCCGCGTCCGGTGCACACACTGACCCACCCGCCTGCAAAATCATTTTCTGTTTGTTCTCTTCAGAAAGCTTTTCAAGGTTTTCCAGCTGCCTTTCATCAAAGAACCTCAGGTGGGGGTGCAGGCAGGTCTATCATGCCCAAGGGCAGGGTTTCATCCTTGCCCTTACAATAAAAAAGAAGAGCACACCCACAGGTCCAGCCCTGGGCAGGCTGTGTGTTCGAGGCCAGCCTGAGCTGTACAGTATGACCTTGACTCAAAAAATAAAAAAAGGAAGAATACTTTCCGTGTTTACAAAATAAAAGTAACAGAAGCAACCCAATGTGCCAGGAGGCGGGCATGTGTGAGCTGCTTGCTGTCCACAGGACCTGGGCCACCACCCACTGCCCACCCGGGCTCTGCTAGGTCCCTTCTGGCTGCTGGGACCAGTGGCCAGCCTGGGGCTGTCCCGTGTGGAGATGTAAGCGACACTCCCTGACATTCAGGCTGCATCAAAAGTCCTGGGAACTTGCGCCCCACGGAGACCTCACTGGCCCCACTCCTTCCTCTGTAGCTTCCTTCCACCTGTGGGGACAGGTGTACAGGTGGAGCCGTGTGCAAGTGGCAGGAGGAGCACGCAGGCAGGTGGCGGCCTCTTCACCTCCCCTTCACCACGCGCTGCCCCTGCAGGGCGGGCTGGGCGCCATGCCCGTCCCGCTTTCTGAAGGCAGAGCGAGCAGCCTGCGGAGTGGGAGTTTAGGCCGAGGGCCCACCTGGGGCCCCTGCCCTCTCAGGGTCTGGCTCAGGATCTGCTCATCTGTTCCAAGCAACCTTGGTTCTTGGCTCCTTCCCCTCTCCTCCCAGTTGCTTGGCTTATGACCTCTGACCTGGCGTTGCCCCACTTCCTGAGAGAGACCTTGGGTGGATCCGACGACGTGTGGCCCAGCATGACCTGACCTTCCTAGGGCTGCAGGTTTGGAGAGACAACTGCGGAGAGTCTCCTTCCCTGTGTGTTCGCGCGTGGCTTGAGCTCCTTGCTTGTTTGGAACCTGAACTCCGGCCACACTGCAGGTCCGAGAATCCAAGGAGGTACACGGCTCTGGGGGCTGTCAGCACCTGGATCACACCGGGCCTGAAGGCAGCCTCAGCTGCTAGCAGCTTGCCGCGCTGGGTCCCTCGGGGAGGGGGCGCACGTCTCTGTCCCGTCCCCGCCCCGTCCCGCCCCGCCCGGCCACCTGGTGGCGAGTGCGCGCGCGCGGCCGGCGCGCTGTCCCTTTAAACAGCCCGCGGCGCCGCCCCGCCGCCCCGCCCGCCCGCCGCGGGTGCCCGGTGCTGAGGTCGAAGAGTCGGGGCCGAGCGGAGCCGCAGCGCCGCGGGACCGGCCGGCGCCGCAGGTACCGCCCCGCCGCACTTCCGCAACTCCCGGGCCCGGCCGCCAACTTGGCCACCGCGCCTGCCGCAGTGCCCGCCCCGCGCAACCGGACGCCTCCACCGCCGCCGCCGCGGGGTGCGGCCGGCCTGGGCCCAGAGACGCCCGACCCGCCGGGGCTCCTGGCTCGGGCTTGGGTAGCGCGTCTCGGGGACCCCGCGTTCGGGGGACATTCCAGGTCGCCTAGGACGGGACGGGATCCGACCCCTAACCCCGCGTTGACCCCTCCCCCTCCCCGGGCCCAGGCTCGGGCCCTGTGTGGGGCGCGGCCACCACCTCCGGTCCCTCCCTCCTGCCCCTCCCTTTTGGGGATCACACTCCCAGAGGGTTCGGGGGACCCGCCAGGTCCACATTAGCTTCTCGGCTGAAGTTGAAGTCGGGGACGCTCAAGGTGGCCAGGACTCTGCCTTTATGCCCGGGCGCAGGGGTCCTGATTCTCCGGGTGCAAGGACCCCCACAGCCTGTCCACAACCAATTGCCAGGAGGGTGAGCCGCTCCCTACCGGGAGTGGGGCCACCACCCCTGGCCACCTGGGCCCTGCAAGTTTGGTGTCAGCATTTGGGACCCTGGGTCAGTTCTCAGGCCTAGGTGGCGCTTGGTCTCTTCACATGCATGGTGGGTGCTCTGCAGAGCTGTGGCACCAGGCGGGGTCAGGGTCTGGGCTGGGCTGGCCCAAGGCCAGGAGGAGCTCAGCAACCCTACCCCTACCCCCTGCCCCAGTCAGTGCCAGCCCCACCTCTCCTGGTCCTTTCCGACCTCTGGGGTATCCTTGTGGCCTCTTGTGTGCACTCCTGGGGGTTCTTGCCCTTCTCCCCAGCTTGGCAGGGCTTAGGGAGCTCTGCGGGGCGTCCTGGGACAGTGCCCTACCCCACCTGTACCCAGCAGATTTCTTCCCAAGGTTCTAGCGGTGTCCCTCTGCCGTCTGTAGACCCCCCGAGGTATAGTCCGGTGTCCTCAGGGGCATTTCTTGCCAGCCAAGGCAGTGCTGGGCCAGAGCCCAAGGGAGGGAAATGAGAGGTGAGGAGGCCTTCTGGGCCAGCTGGGGGAATTAGCGCGGAAAGTGGAACAAGCTATCACTTGTCACCTCTCTGGGGCCAGGGAGCTCCTTGTGTCACACCCAGGCTGGGCGCCCTGGACAAGGCCTGAGGAGGCGGCGGCGGCGGCGGCTGCGGCGGCGGCTGTGGCTGTGTCCAGGCCACACTGGAGGTGTGGGGATGGGTGGCCAGGGCGTGCTAGTGGGGATCCTGGCTGCCCCTTGGGGTCTGCAAGGGGTTGAGTTGCAGAAATCCTAAGCAGCCCCACCACCAGGGGTCTAATGACTTTTGACAACCCTCTCCAAACCTCTGTGCTTTGGACCAAGAACAGGAGCCCATGTTTTTCCTTGAAGGAAAGCAGTTCTGAGCCCTGGCAGGGGGCCAGGCCACCCCAAATGGGTGGCAGGGTGGCCGGCAGACAGTGTGACTTCGGTTAGGATCAGGGCCTGGAGCTTGAGGGTTGGAAGAGTTGTGGTGTGATCCTGGACTGTGTGTGTGCCCTGGCCCTGCTTGCCAGCCCCACTGCCTTTTGCAGGTCCTGTTGCCCTGAGTGGTTCTTCCACCTGTGCCATCTTGTGCCCCTCTAGCGCCTTATGCCAGGGCCCCCAGCAAGGTGTGGGCAGGCTCACCCAGTGGCCACAGCCATAGTACTGAGCCCCTGGATTTTCCCTTAAGATGAGGCTGGGACAGAACAGGAAAGGGTCCCTGGTGACCTCTGTTGGTTTTTAAAGTAAATTTTTGCTCTGCTGGGCAGGCTTTCAATGATGTCCTTTTTATTTATTTATTTATTTTTATTTTATTTATTTATTTATCTATTTATTTATTTTTCTCTTTTTGAGACAGGGTCTTGCTATGTATTTCAGCTGGCTTTGAACTGACTTTGTAGCCCAGGCTTGTCTTGAATTCACAATGGTCCTTGTGTCTTAGCCTTCTGAGTGACAGGATTACAGGCGTGCACCACCATACCTGGTTTCAATGAGGTCATTTGCCAAGTGTGCCTCACAGCTGGCCAGGGAGCCCAGGGCACCTGTAGCTGCTTAGCTGCTCCAATCTCCCTCAGCTGTGGCCTTTCCACAGTTGCTGGGCACCAGTTTGGGGCTGAAGGTGCCACCTGCCTAGTGGGCTCTCGTGGGCTGTGGGCAGAGGGGTGGATGCAGAGCCCCCACACCTGGAGGGTGTCCTGCCCTTGTCCTGTGACCCCAAGCACCCACCCTGTGGGCTGGTGTGGGCATATGGGGGCTACTCTGCCCTCCCCACTGGGTGGCTAGGCGGTACCCCCTCCCAGCTGCTGCAGTGGGGCTTCCACAGTGGTTGTGGTTAGTCTGCCCTGGCTGTTGGGGTGCTGGTCTCCAGATGGTGGTCCCAGGCCCTGTAGAAAGGTGGCTCTGAGCCCCTCCTGGGTCCTGGTATCCAGCAGGACACATGGCCATGGATGGGCCGTTAGCTTCTGCCCGCCCTGAGCCTGCATAGAGAGGCTGGGCCAGGCTGAGGGGCCACAAGTGCCCATATATAGTCATGGGGTGAGCGGCAGCTGGGGGCGGGGCAGGGTGGGGTGGGCTCCCTGGCCTCTGGGGGAGGGGTGGCAGCCAGATATGGAGCCAAGCATTGGGTCCAGCAGAGCCAGGCCTCGAGGGATGTTTATTAAGTGAAGATAAAAATCTCCTCGACCCTCTGTGGGCAAGGCCAGGTACACTTTGGAGGTCTCCATTCGTGCAGAGGAGAGGCCCATCCCGTCACGTGGCTATCTGGCCATCAGACGGGCCACCCTGGGACCCTGCAGGGCCAGGCCATCAGCACCCCTCCCTGGGCCCACACAGTCCGGGGTCCACCTCTCTTGGGGGTCCACCTCTCTTGGCCGGCCCAGTGGGGCCCTGGTGCACCGCCTCCTGCCCTCCCCTTCCATCCCCTGAGGCACCCACCCACCTCCTGGGCTCGTCCCACTTCCGGCCTCTCGGCCTCTGGGTGGTGGTGTTTGGGTGGCTCCCGGGCACCTGTCCTGAGCTCTGTCCTTGGCTCTGGCCTTGGCCTTGGCCTTGAACCAGGGAAGGAGCTCAGCTGCCTCTGCTCCTGGAAATCACCATGCAAACCCGGGTCCTCTTCTGTCCACATCCGGGCTTCCGCTGCGCAGTTAAGCGCCTCTGTTGAATTTTGTAGATTGATACTTTTGTTGTTGTCAGCAGTTTTATCTTCCTTTTTTTTTGGACATAAAGCCATTAGGGTGAGAGAAGATTAAAAAAATACATTACAATTAAAATGTTAATGAAAGCAGCATCGCACAACTTGTAAGCCCTTGGGGCGTTTTCTCGCCCGGGTCACAGCCATTAACTTTGGCGATCCTTATTCCACACTGACCCCTGCTGAGGGATTCCTGCCGTAATTAGATTAAAAAAAAAAAAAAAAAATATATATATATATATATATATATATATATATATATATATATATATATATATGGGGAAGCTTTTAAGGAAATAGAGGTTGAGTGGTTGGTTCTGGCTCCAAAGGCAGAGACTGGGCCATAGGACAGAGGTTCTGCAGCCCAGGCTCTAGGGCCCGGCTCAGGGCCCCTGGGGTCCCTCCAGGCCCACGGCCTCAGGGTGTGGAGAGGGCAACCCTAGAAGGAGCTTCCACCCTGATACTTGGGGTGCAGCACCTGCCCCAAGGGTGAGTTGGAGTGCTGTTGAAGGAGCCCTGACTCTTGGTTCTGAGTTCCTGGGGGCCTGGGTCCCCTACGTGCCTGTGTGTCCTGATTCTGGGCTGTGGTGGGCACTGGGCTTGTGCGTGAACCTGGGGCTGGGGGCTGTGTTCCTGGCCTCCTTCCTTGGGGTGTGGGACGACAGGGGTGTTCTGTGAGGCTCCTGAGGGTGGCTGGGTGGCCTGTGTTCTGTGCCCAGAGTGGCCCGGCCGCTGGCGCAGTGAAGGTGCCAAGAGCTGGTCCGGTGGCTGGCAGTGGGCTGCAGCAGACGGGTTTTACGTCTGTGTTTCTGCAACACCTTTCTATAAAGGGAAACATAATTTAAAATATGATTACTTAGTGTTGTAACAGCTATGCAATGCATGATCGTTATCAGAGCCCATATTAACTTGCTGAGGCTATGATGCAAATTTCGCCTGGCTGGGATCCTCCAGGGCAGGGTGCTGACTCCCTGGGGCTAGGCTAGGGACTTGAGCCTCCAGGGCTGAGCCTGTGTCTCCCTCTCTGCAGACCCAGCCAGGCTCTGGAGATGAGAGGGTGGGGGTGGGGCAGTGTGGCGAGGAGACTTGGGGCAGGTGGGCATTCGCCAGCCGCAAGTGCTCGGTGGACTGGCTCGGCACAGTGGTGGCCCCTGCCCACGAACCACCAGGGCTTCGTGGCTCCCAGCCACACAGCTGCTGGGAAAGTGGGTTTGGCTGGGGTCCAGCAGGTGGCATGGGTGGACAGTGTCTTCAGGTCATGGGCCTTGCACCAGGAATCCCTGTGAGCCGTTCCTCCATCTACACCACACAGGGCTAGTTTGGGCTCCAAGATGCCCACCCTAAGCACTGGGAGGGAGGGCAGTCGTGGCTTGGGTATTGTGACCATCTGACTGGCTCCACGATAGTCCCCAAACAGTCACCTCCGTGGCAGTGAAGCGGATGCCCCAGGGCCATTGCTGTCTCCTGTGCCCTTTTCTGAATCTTGTAGTTAACAGATGTGGAAGAAGGCACCCTGGGGTGCGGCCCTGCCTGGGGCACTGAGGAGGGCTGGCGGGCTTGCCCCGGACAGCTGGCGCCAGGTCAGTCTCAAGGGGTGCAGAGTACTGGGCTTGGACTATAAACTAGGTGCAAAGTGGTGTGGGAACCCAGTGGAAGCCATCCCCCTCCCAGAGTTGGGGCTCTAGGGAGACCCCAGGCCCTCAGCAGCTGCTGGCGGTAGCCAGGCAATCCCTCGCACCCCTCCGGCCTCCACCCGTGAGGCCCCTGGGTCTCTGCTCCCCTCCCCTCTGCATCCAGTCCTGTTCCTCTTTGCCATCCTCAGTGCTGGGATGGAGTCTAGGCCCTGCACCTGCTAAGCCCTCTCGCTCTGCCTGCACCCCAGCCAGGTCCCCCCTTCCTGTCAGGATGCTCATGCCCCAAATTGAAGGGTCCCTAGCTGGGGACTGTTGGCTGGTGGCTGCTGCAGTGACCTTGTTCCCTAAGGCCCAGCCTGCCTGGGAGGGTGAAATTGGAGGGACCCTGTGCTGCTTAGGAGCTGAAGACGCCACCACTCTGCTGCCTGCCTAGCCTGGTAGGGGGTGGGGTGCCATGGAGGGCGGCCCTTCCCAGGGAGCAGAGCAGAGGGGTTAAGGGAGGGAAACGGGGCCGTCAGCTTATGTAAGTTTTGGGCCAGAGAGGCAGGGATTGTGTTAATTATTGTAACCCAGTTTAATGGCATGTCCCCGTCCTAGGAAGCGGCCTGGAAACCAGCAGCCGTGGGTCACGGGGAGCCCTGAGGCTGCAGGGCTGACACAGAGCTGGTCAGTGTGCACCTTGGCCACTGTCCAGGCAGGCGGCTCGGAGAGGCTGAGTGTGAGCATCTTGGGTCCAAAGCCAGCACGTTACGGGCCCAGTGTGGGCTGTGGACTTGGGGGTGGTAGGCCCCAGGTATTACCCAGCTGTGCCAGTCAGGCAGGGGACAAGTGGGTGGCCCTCCAGTTCCTGGGAGGTCACCCGGGATTCTGAACCCCCTAGCAGGTTCCTCATGATTCAGGAGATTGAGACACTCCTGTACCCCAAATGCAGGGTCTGTGGATATCACCCCCCAAGGTCAGTGCCCTCCCCACTGCCTGGCCCGGCACCTCCTGGGAAGGTGTCCACTTCTGCGGACTCTGAGTGTCTGGCCAGGATGACCAAGTGGGGTGCTCAGGTGGCAGCCCTGCCCCTCCCCGAGCTCCCCACCTGTCCCAGGCCTTGCTCTTGACTGCTAGCCACCCCAGCAGGGGACCTTGGTCAGATGTTGAGAAAAAGACAAACGGTGGCACTAGCTCACAGAGAATTTCCTGTGCCAGTTACCCTGCCAATGTGTCCCCTGGGCTAGGGCTGCCTATCATGGAGAGAGCCTGCAGCAGTGGTCCCTGTGACAGCCTGTGATCCACGGAAGGCCATCTGCCCAGCTGCCCTAGGATGTCACCATAGCCTGGAGGGATTCCACAGAATATTTTTAGGGCCCGTGTGTTTTGCCTGGGACCCTTCCAGCAAGCACAAGGGTGGCAATTTCTGCTTGGGTGCTGTGCACTATCTGGGCATTTGGGACCTTCAGTGTAAGAACACATCAGGAAGCTGAGGCAGGAAGATCGCCTGAGCCTCAGCAGTTCTCAGCCAGCCTGGGCAGCGCAGTAGTAAGCCACCAACCTTGAGAAAACAGCAACATAAAGAGAACCCAGACGCTAACCAAGCGTTGGTCTGGGAGGGCAGGGCCTTAGCAGTCTCCAGCTGCAGCCCCAGGGGCCTGGCCACTGGCTCTCCTCAGGGCAGGCTCGGAGGGAGGAGTGGCTCCGTGTTGGGAGCCTGGTGTAAGAAAGGGGCCCTTCCCGCAGGGCTCCCTGCCCTCACCCAAGAGCCTAGGGTCCTGTCCACGCCCCCAGAAGCGTGGCAGATGTGAGGTGGGTGGCCCTATGCAGCTGGCCAGGCTGAACCAAGGAGAAAGCTGCGTGAATCGCTTGTGGCCAGGGGCACCTGCGTGCCCTCTGCAGGGAGAGGGAGAAGCCAACCCTGGGCCCCTGTGGCCGGGGCGGAGGGTGCCAGGAGGGGTTGCTGCCCCAGCTTGTCCCTGGCTTGTCACCCCACGGTGGGGTCCAGTGGTCTGTGTGTCCTCCCCTTGCAGCCCTGGGGCGGACATCGTAAAGCCAGAGGTGACGAGTATCCACCCGTGTCCCGGTGGTCTCAGTTCTGCGTCCCACAGGGTGGGGCCTGGCATTATGGCGATGGTGAAGGGGTACCTAAGGCCCCACTGCAGGACCATTCTCAGGGATTCCTGGCACCTCTGTGGGGTTCTGAGTGCCCCAGGCACGGAGGCGCCAGGGGAGAGGCGTCCCTGTGGCCCCTGGTGTGGGTACCTGCACCTGGAGGACCGCAGCCTTCCTGGCTGCCGTACGGTTCTGTGCCAGCCTGGTGGCATGGGGTCACCCCTGGCTTGTTGGCCTGCAGCAGGGGTTCCCCAGCACTGGCCTTGGGGACCCCCTTAGCATGAGGCCTATTTGCAGGGCCACAGAGGCCCCATATTTCCAAGGCCTACTGCTGGGAGCAGCCCCGATCTTCACACGTTGAGGGACAGGAGGTTAAGGCCGGAGGGGCACCCAGGCACTGAGTAGATAGCTGTCTGGGGGACTTCCTGTAGTGTTACATCATTGAAGCCCTAGGATTTTGAAATTTTTTATATTTTTAATTTTTTTTTTTTTATCATTTTGACTTTTTTTTTTTTCCCCCAGTACTAGGGATTGAACTTGGGACCTTGCGCTTGCCAGGCAGGAACTTACACCACTGAGCTATATTCTCCAACCTTATCTTTTTGACTTTTTGAGATAGGATCTCTCTATGCATTTTGTGCTGGCCTTAAGCTCACTTTGTAGTCCAGGCTGGCTTTGAATTTGCAAGGTTCTCCCTGCCTCAGCCTCCCAAGTGCTGGGATGATAGGCGTGTGCCACCATGCCCAGTGAGCCCCCGAATTTCAGTTAACTACTGTGCCCCGTGGGGTGTGGAAGGCGGTACAGTAGCACTGGGGTGTTGGAGGAAGGGGTCCCCAGCTCTTAGCAGCCTTGGGATGGCTTTCAAGCTCTGCTGTGGGCCAGGTGGCTTTTCTACCATCTGAGTGGGGCCAAGCCTTTGTGTCCTCATTCCTGGGCCACTGGTGGCCTCAGCTGGTAGGAGGCAGCGCTGTGGCCCTGGTCTGCAGCCCTGGGTCCCCCACTGGAGCCTGATGCTTAAAGAACTCCCCCTGCCCAGCCTCCCTAGAGGCCCAGGGGTGCTGCCTGCTGCCCCAGCCTGTGGGTGCCCACCAGGCCCCACCTGCTGGGGCCTCGGCTGGTGGGACCTCTCCTTGCTGCCGTGGCTCTGGGAGAGGGCAGGTGCACACACCTGAGAGGTTTTCAGTCTCTGTGCCCTAAAGGAATATAGCGAGTGCTTTAAAAAAAAAAAAAAAATCATGATTGAAGTCAAATTAACATATTTACCTTCAGAGCTCCCTCGGGAACTGTGAGGGAATCGCGGAGGTGCGGTGGCTGCAGCATTCAGTGACAGTGATGGGACATCTGCTCCTGAGGGACGGGCGCTCCTGCCGAGGCAGCCGTGGCTCCTCCGTGCTCTTGGGAGGAGGGGAAGCCAAGGCCGGGGCCTGCGTTCCGGGAGGCTGTGCTACTGAGCTGAGCCGGGCTGCAGGGGACCAGTGCTTGGGGCTGACCCTGTGTTCTCTACATCCCAGGGGCTAGGAGCACTTGCCTGGGGTCCTGATGGGCAGGGAGGGGCACTCGCAGGTGCAGAAGGCTCCCTGGGGCCGGGCACCCACTCAGTATTTCCACAGTGCCTGTGTCACGGGCAGCCTCTCAGACCCCAACGCCGGGGTGTGCGGGCTGGGTCTGGGTCCTCGCCACTCACACTGTAGGTGCTGCAGGAGCTCCCTGTGCACTGTGACAGCAGTTCTGGGCCAGGCCAGGCTGTGTGCACATGCTGGTGGCAGCGCCCTGGGCCAGCTGCCCTGCTGAGGCCCTGGCCACCCAGTGTGGGGTCACCTGTGGAGGTAAGAACTCACCGTTGAGAGCACTGGGCCTTGCTCTGGGGAAGTGATGTCTTCCCAGGCCACTGTACGTGGCCCGGTACTTTGGTCATGGAGCAGGTGGGGGTGGGGTGGGATGGCCCCCTCTGAGGGTGCTGGGCCCTATGGGCCCAGATAACTCAGCTATCCGTATGGACCCAACTGACCTGCTTTGGGAACCGAGAACTTAAGTGTGCAGCCAGATGAGCCTAGTGTGGTGCCTGGTCTGGGGTAGACCAGTTGTCACACCCCACTGGTACAGCGACATAGTCACGGAACACAGCCGCAAAGAGCACCTTTAACTCAGTTGTGAGCCGGGCATGGCCCAGCTGTCACCCCAGCCCCTCAGGGAGGCTGAAGCAGGAGGACAGCAAGTTTGAACAGCCGGGCTAGAAACTTACAAGATTTAATGTCTCAAAGTAAAAAACAATAACGGGTCTGGGATGTGGCCCTGGGTTCAATCCCAGAGGCGAAAAGAAGAAAATAATTATGAACACATTCGGCAGGACAGAGCAAACCTCCCCAAACCGTAGCATACTCTGGCGTCTCTTCAGGCACGTTGTTTGCAGGTTTCATAAACGGACGTCGAGCCCGCGTGCTGCAAGCTCTCCACAATTTTCCATTCATCAGCTTCCGCCCTCCGTCATCCCCAGTGCCCCTTGGTGCGATTCCCTGGAGGACGAGACGCTTCCTCAGCCGGCTCAGACACAGAGCTGGTGGCCCTGAGCTCGCTTCTCCCTGAAAGAGACCTGAGCATGCTGTGCAGACAGGGCACACCTGGCATGATGGCTTTCTGCACATGTGTGCACTCACCAGTCTTGTGCACACATGTGCACATCATACACATGCCTTTGGTACCTGTGAGAATGCTAGTGGTCACTAGCACTGGTGGTCAGCATGGTGCTGGCCGGCATGGCATGCGGCACTGGGTCCTTGCGTTTACCAGGCAGGTGCTTAGACTGCTAAGCCCTCTCCCCAGCCCTCTCCCTGGGGCCTCCTGCCTGCCAGCCCACACCCCCAGGAACCGGTGAGGGGCGCACTTTACGGCATGTATTCCTGTCTCCCGGAAGCTGTTTAGAGAGGAGGTTCTTTGTGGTGTTCTTGTGACCCTCGTGATGACTGGGACAGTGGGGTCTCGCCATGGCGTCCCTGCCTACCCTGGGGTGCCAGACGTGTTCTCTGGGGCAGGCTGTGGAGGCAGGGCTGCCTCACCCTTCTCCCCAGTGTGCTCTCCACAGCTGCTTTTCCCAACAGGGCATTTTTGGTTTTCCATTTGGGGTCTCGGTCTGGTCCAGCAACTGCACATGCGTCCTGGGGCCAGCTGTGTGCCACTTGTGGTAAACAGCTGCCCCGGGGCCACTGCCACAGCGCTGCCACTGGCCAGCAGGGTGGGCTCCCTGGCTCCGTCCCTGCCCCTGACTGCCCCTCTTTCATCCTCTTTTCAGTGCCTCAGCCGACCTGATTCTTCACCTTTTCTTTGCTGGCAGTGGAAACTCCGGCCCTGTGTCCTGGCTCGCTCCGTCCGTTTGCTCCCCAGAACTGTCTGTGGGGCAGGGCTGAAGTCCGCTGTTTTATTTTTTATTTGATTTGTTCTCTCTTTGGTTTTTGTTTTTCCTGCCTTCCTGTGGCCACTTGTATTTTTGAAAATTTCATTTTGATTTATGGGTAGCTTTTTCCTTTTAGAAACAATAGACTGCACAGTGCACCCGTGGGGCGTGAGTCATGCGCTGTACTCCTCGGCGGTGCTCGCCGGCACACGCGCCGCTGTCAGCTAGCGTTCGCGCCACCACTGCCATTGGTTTGAAAACATTTCTCTTACTGTGAAGAAAATTCTGTCTGGGCAGCAACCACACCTTCCTGCCCCTCAGAACCCCTACTTGCAGCCCCCATCTTTTATATGTCTGTAAAGCACCTGTCCTGGGCAGTGTGACTTTGGTAGAGGATTTCACTCTGCAGCTCAGACTCGTAGTAATCCTCCTGTTCGGCCTCCCCGGTGCTGGGATTACAGGTGTGCACCACCTCGCCCAGTCTTGGTGGCCAGGTCAGCGTGCCGTATTGAGCCCCGGTCCCCGCGCGTGCCTAGGCAGGTGCTTAGCTTGCTGAACTATGCTACCAGCCTGCAGTGTGACTCTAGCTTTGTGAGGACATTTCTCTCTTCCAGGAGTGCTGGTGTCCTTTATCTTTTCACCTTGGTTAGCACTCCCTCCCTCCCTCTTTCAGGCCTGAGGTAGAATAGAACCTGGGGCCTGATGCATGCTAGGCACTTGCTCAGCTGCTGAGCTACATCTTCAGACCCTTACTTTATTTATTTAGGAGTTCCAACTGCAGTTTTCCTGGTGGGCGATGATGGTATTTCTCATGTGCATACTGGGCACCTGTGTATATTTTGGAGGAATGTCTCTAGGTGTTTTGTTCAGTTTTAATTAATTAATTTATTTATTTATTTCTTGTTTCAGAACCTTTATTTGTTTATTCACTTATTTTATGGCCGGCTCAGCCCACCCCGAGGGCAGGGCTGGCGCAGCATGTGGTGCCGGGGATCGAACCATGGTCCCTGAAGCCGCCCAAGCTTTCCCAAGCAGGCGTTTTAGACCACTGAGCCATCGCGCCGGGCCGTTTTGTTCAGTTTTTAACTGGATGGCTTACACTTCTACTCTTGAGCTGCTGAGGTTCTTTTTGTTATTTTTATTTTTTTGAGACAGGCAGAACTCACAGCAGTCCTCCTGCCTCTGCCTCCCAAATGTTGGGAGCGCAGGTGTGCGTCACCATGGCCATATGTTCTAATCTGCAAGTCTCCACAGAAAGCTGACCAGCAAGCCAGGGAGCGCGGTACACACCTGTATGTAATCTTAGCTATTGCAGAGGCTGAGGCAGGAGGATCCAGAGCTGGAGGCCAGCTTGGGCAGCGAAGGAAGCTGGGGTAGGTTCTGGGGTGCAACTTGCTTGCCTCAAGTTCAGGAGGGGCTGTGTTCAGTCCCCAGCGCCAGCAGAGGACAGAACAAAAGGAAACTACGCTGAGGTAGTTTTTGCCGTCTCCACTCCCACGTGGCGCCCGAGGAGTGCAAGTGTCGAATTTGATGGCGTCTGACTTATTGACGCGCTGTTTTTTTCCTACTTAAGCTTTTGTGTTTTGGTATCTCAGGACCATTGCTTAGCTCAGACTGGGGTTTTATCCTGTTTTCCTGTAAGAGTTTGAGAGTTGCATCCCCACGGGGCAGGCCTTGTGGCAGGGCCCTCTGTGCCCTGTGTGGGTGTTCCTGTGGCTCAGCACTGTTAGGAGGATGGCTGGCTCCCTCCTATGATGGCCCAGCACCCTGCCTGTCAGCTAATTGTACACAGTTTATTTACAGGCTCCTTGCAGAGACGTGAACCACTGCCCTGACTATGGTAGCTTTGGAGTAGCTCTGCAACTGGGAACCCCAGTACCCCAGCCTTGCTGCCCCTGGGGTTGGCATGACCATCCTGGAGCCTGGTCTCTCCCCATGAGCGTGAATGTCTGGTGTCCCGGGATGGTGGCTGTACAGAGTCTATCATCAGTCTGAGGAGCATTTAAGCTGTACAGACCTGTGAACGTGATGTATCTTGATTGCTTTCTTGCAAAATAGCCGATACCCAGCACCCACAAATTAGAAGAGCGAAGGTTTATTTTGGCTTGTGGTGCGCATGGCAGTTGCGGCTGCCTGGCCTCCGGGCAGCTCTTGGTGTGTGCAGGCAGGAGGCAGAGAGCCTTCCTCGGCCTTTTTATTGCACCCAGGCTCGAGCCTTTGGGCTGCGGCCACCTGCACCAGCTGGGTCTCTCATCACCTGCCCAGAGCCCAGCTAACGCAGCCTGACTGGTCAGTTAGCACACCATGGCCCGAGGGGAGACTTGCCCACCTGCGAGTATGTGAGCTTTGGGGCCAGTGGCCGGACCCAAGCCCCAGCAGGATGCGTTTCCACCTGGTCAGGTGTCTCGTGGATCTCCACAAAGTTTTGCGGCTTCCCAAGTTTGAGTTTTACGCAACCTTTGTGCTGCGTTTCAGCCTGAGTTCTTGATGCTTCATGTGTGGGGACGCTTTGCCAAGGGGATTGCCAGGTGACGTCATTTCCCAGCTCTTCCCTGCGTGGTGCAATTACTGGTGGCTTTTGTGTGTCCGTCTTACCCCTTGCGGTCCTTTCTTTCCCATGTTAGGTTTTTCATCAGAGCGGCAGAGAAGAAGTAGTAGTAGAAAAGGGTGGAAAGGGCCTTCGTTGCTGTTGGGCAGGGATGTGGGAGGCCCTCTGATCTGGGGTTGCTGGGAGACTTTTGGACTCACTGGGGTGGACTTTGAGGGGTGGGTTCAGCAACACACAAGGAGCTGACTGGGGTCCCATGTGTATGCGGGAAAGGTAAAAGGAAGTTGTATCCTGGGCTGGAGCCTGGAAGGAGGAGGACGTGGTCATTGGGAAGATCAGCTGTTATTTTGGGGATCCAGCCATGTTGGGTCAGGGCCACACTAACCTAGCAGTCCGTACTCGGCCAGAACTGATCTTGTGTTCTTTACTTGTGACGTTTCTCACTGATTCTGCAGGACTTTCTCCGTGCAAGGGCTGCGTGGTCTGTGGGCCTCCCTGGCTATCTGCCTCTACCTCCTGGCCTTGGTTCCGAGCCCTCCCGGCCCCTCCAGCAGGTGCAGGCCAGGGGCCCCATCTTGCTGTGAGCGGGGCAGGGAAGACTTCTTGCACGGTCAGACCACCAGTGCTTGCCAGATGGGGAAGGCCCGGCCTAGAGCACTCTGCTTGGCAGCACTGCTTGGCCTTGTTTTGAGATGAGGTATTGCTGCCTGCCGAGGCTGGCCTGGAGTTCCTGGGCTCACTCGATCCTCCTGCCTCAGTTTCCTGAATAGCTGAAAGGCAGGAGAGCTGAGGGGCCTGGGTGTGGTGTTCTGTGTTGTTTGTGCTTACCTGTCCATTTTCAGTGGAGGAATTAGTGTTAAAGTAGACTGCTAAGTTCTGGCCATGGCATGAATTGCTAAAATCATTATGGTAGTCACCTAATGTGGCCAATGCCCTTAAAACAAAGACCACTTCTCTGCTTCATCTCCAACTCAGCCTGAGACATGATTTCCTTCCACCCTTCCCACTGCCTCAGGGAAGACCTCAGTCAGTTCTCTCAGGTGTATCTAAGCACCCACTCCAAACTCTAGCCCTGGCAAAAGACCATAAAAGCCTCAGCCTCCCTTTGTCTTATCCAGAGAGAGAGAGAGAGAGAGAGAGAGAGAGAGAGAGAGAGAGAGAGAGAGAGAGAGAGAGAGAATTCCTCATCCTTCCCCACATTCTCTCCCATGTCCTCAAAGAAAATAAAGCCCCTTTCTCCTTTTTCTTCTGCCAGTTTCTCTGCTGTGCCGAGAACCTGTCATATACAAATGCTCTCGGAGGAGCCGGTGGTTTTCCCCCTTAGATGCTGGTGTTTGAGTGCAAGTTTGATGTGTTCTGTTATGGGAAGTGTGGAGAGTAGAGCTGGAAAGCCTTTCCTTACCTGTGGCCCAGCCAGATGCATCCCATTAAGGGGCTTGGGGTCTAAGTGAGAAGATAGGGGGTAGGTGCTCTCCTGGCCCTGCCTAGGGAGCTGCCCCTTTATTGCCCAAGGTCAGGACGGGGTCCCCAGGTGGCTCACAAGGCAGGTGCACCGGCTGGCTCACGTGGCCCGGAACTCACTCACCCTGCACCTGAGCGGAGGAGGGAGGCACCCCGTAGCACAAGTGGGCTGCAATGCTGAGTGACCGACCACAGCCTTGGCCTCTGCCCAGAGGCCAGAGCAACCTGGGGAGGCAACAATAAAGGCTCAGACAGCTGTGACGTGAGGTCTGCTGGCGCTGAGGCCAGCAAGGAGACGCAGAGATAGGCAGGGGTTCAGCTGGCTGCGTGTGTGGCCCGGGCGGCCCAGCAGCTTGGCCAGAGAGTCCCTGTGCTGTCCTGTCCTCTCCGTGTGCAGTGCTTAGAAAGTTCAAAGAGACCCAAACACAGGTGCACCCAGCTGTAGTCCCAGGCACTTGGGTGGGAGGCTGAGTCAGGAGGATCACCTGGGCTCAGGACATCGAGAAACAATCAGTGCAACACAGAGAAATGGCGTCCGGTGGGGGAGGAGAGGGAGGAAACAAGGCTGAGGTAGCGCTCAGCACACGTGCCCAGCGTGCACCAGGCCTGGCACCATGAGAATAAGTGACCCAAGCATGTGTCGTGTGTGCACCTAACTCGGTGATAGACTGGGAGGCGGAAGGTGGGCAGGAGCAGCTGGTCCAGCCCTGCCTTCCCCTGAGGCTGAGTCTGGGTGTGGGGCTGGGGCCAGCTCCTCCCCCTGGGGGGCTCTTGGCGATGGGGTGTTTTGGGGGAGTGGGCATCTCTGCATCTTTTCTGGACAACAGAGGCGCCCACGTTGGGGTCGAGAGAACCTGGGGTCAGTGGCCAGCTGAGGCCCTCCTGATGGCAGGCACTGCCCTCTGCCACCTGTGGTCCCAAGCCAGGGAGCCTCTCTGTTCTGCCCCCACCATGTCAGGGTGGGGGCAGGAGCTCTGGGCCCTGTTGTTGCCCAGCTTGACCCCGAGAGCAGGGTGCAGCTCTCCACCCGCCACCCGAGCTGGCACATCCTCCTACCGGACTCTCAGGGGACCTCCTTGGCCCTGGTGAAGGAGCAGGGCTGGCCTTTTGCCGCAGGCCTGGAGGTGGCCAGTCAGGTACTGTGCTGTTTCATGTCCCAGTACTGTCCTAAGCTAGGGGACCCTGGTCCCCAAACTGTGATATAGCCTCAGGCTGGGGTCCCCTCTTGGCCTCTGTCTGCCTGCAGCTGGGCAGACCCCCCCAGTTTCCTTGGAGGCTGAGTGTAGAGGCTGGCCAGCTGGCCAGTGCGGCATCCAGGGTGCAGAGGAGAGTTTCAGGCTGGGGCTGCTAGAGACTGGCACAGTGCCTAGGAGTGGGCAGGGCTTGGGTGGGCTGCTCTGAGGGCCCCCAGGGACTCACCCGTGTGTCTTCCACCCCTGGCACTCGAGAGTGACCTGGTGTCTGTTCTTCTGCCTTCCCTGCACCCCGGAGACCTGGCAGAGTGTCTGACAGCAGGACCAACACCCAGCGTGTCCTCTGTGTGGGCCATTGTTGTTTTTTTAAGATTTTTTTTTCATTTTTCTTAAACCTCATTTATTTGCTTGTGTTATGACCAGCTCAGCCCACCTGGGGCGGGGGTGCACAGTATGTGGTGCCAGGGATCGAGAAGCGGTCGCAGAGCTTGCCTTAACTTTCCTCTGCAGGCCTTTAGACCACTGAGCCATCTTGCTGGCCCAAGTGAGCTGATATGTGAGTCTCATTATAGCTTTTTTTTTTTTTTTTTTTTCAGGACTGGGGATTGAACTCAGGCCCTTGCGTTTGCCAGGCAAGCACTTATTCTACTGAGCTACCTCCCCAGCCCCTTGGGCCATTGGTTTTGTTTTGTCACAGTATTAGGTTTTAAACCCAAAGCCATTGCGCTAGGCCTGCCCTTTATGTATTTTTTCTTTTGAGACAGAATCTTGCTAGGTCATTAAGTTATCAGGGCTAGGCTTAAATTTGTGATCCTCCTGCCTCAGCTTCCCCGAGTGCTGGGATTTCAGGTGTGCCCCATGGCCAGCTTTGGACCTGATTCTTGGGATCCCGCACAAGGCCTTTCAGCCCCCACTGCACCTGACCAGGGGCTTGGTCCCTCCTGGCATCAGCTGCCACTGTGCCTCTGGTATCCTGGCGTGTGTGGGCTGCAGGGTGGTGGCCACATCCTGGCTCATGATCTTGTGGGAGGCAGATTCGGGCCTCGGCCAGCCCCTCCTGTGGCGCAGGACTGTGGCCATCTTTCCTGGGTGGGGCCAGCCCTGGTGGAGCCCCTGGCCAGGGACCAAGCTCCAGGCTAACCCGGCCGGCTGCTCCTGGGTGTTGCCAGAGTCAGCAGGCCATGTGGGTTGCCACAGCGATGCCCGAGGGCATCATTTCCTGTGTTCCCGACTACCCTGCATGGCCCTGGCCTAGGGCATCCCCAACCCCTGGGACATCTGTGGGTTCTGGAGCCCAGGCGGGACCCCAGCTTCCCTCATGTAAGATTTGTGGGTGTTGCAAGAGCCCAGGAGGCTTGGGGTCGTGGTTAGGCCTGCTGTGCCAGAGCGTGGAATGATCAGATGCAGCTTTTATTTGGCCCCCAGGATTCTGCCACTTTATCCGCATTTCCTTTAATTTGCGGGATTTCTAGTAAATGGGCTTAAAAATAGTTCTGGGCATGTTGCCAGGGCAGATGCGGGCAGCAGAAGTCTCTCCAGCTCCCTCCCTGATGGCGAGTGGGCCACCTGTGTCACCAGGCCAGTTCCTCTTGCAGGACCCTGCAGAGCCGACCCAGTGCACCTAAGAGGAGCAGGTGCTACACCCCAGTCCTGGACAGGAAGTCAGGCTGGGCCCTGGCCGTGCCAGGGCTGGACTTGGGGCACTTGCCGAGTGCCCAGGCAGCCAGGAGGTGGGGTTGAGTGCAGTCGAGAGGGGCTCTGCAGGGACTCAGGAGCAGGGGCCTACATCCCCCAGCTATGCAGAATGAGGTCCCAGGGGTGGCATCAGGGTTGCTACAACCCCTCTGCTATGCTGCTGTTCCCTCTGGGTGCACATCCTGATATAGCAGGAGTCCCTTCCCAGGGAGGCCTGGGGGTCCTGGAGCCCTGCTCTGCCTCGGGGGCAGGGGTGCCGCCAAGCCCTAGAGTGAGCCCCGCCTTGAAGCTGCCCCTCACCTGGCCGGGCACAGGGCTCCCTGTGTGGGAGCTGCACTGTGACGCGTTTCGGGCCACCCAGGGTCTGAGCCACAGGCTACTGTGCAGACTCCGGGTCAGGTTTCTCTGTGTGGCTTCTGCCCTGTCTGTCCCATCCTGTGGTCCCCACAGCCAGAGCTGACCCAGGCACCTAGTGCTGCCCCTTATTTCCTGCCCTGGCCCTTGAGGGCTGTACTGGGGACTCCCTGTGCCTGCCCCTGTGGGGGTACCTGGCATGCTGGGTCTGGAGTATGAGCCAGGGGCTGCAGGGCTGGGGCCCAAGTGCCACCACCATAGGACCCTGCTGCTTGCCCTGGCAACCGTATGGGGTGGGGCTGGCCAGGGGTTCAGCACAGCAGCTCTGGAGGGGACTTTGCCCTGTCCTCAGAGGGCTCCTACCTGCAGTGTGGTTGGGCCTGGGGTCCCCTGTGCGGCCTTGCCAGGGGCGCAGAGGTGGGGGCGGCCCCTCTACCATGGCCTCTTCACAGACACGACCCTCCAGCAGCAGCTGATTTAGTACTTCTGTGTTGCTCTGATTTACATTAAATTTTTAAGCATAATTAGGAATGCAGGGGATCTTTGTGTCTTACCTCGCCTCGACTATTTATGGCATGGTATGCAGATGAGGAGAGCCATGAATATTAAAGATGGGCGTGCTGGGAAGAGCATCTGGGAAGAGCCGGGCGACCCACGGCCTGCAAGCACTGGACACCCCCCGCCTCTGCCTCCCCTAGCCACACGGGGCCGGTGCGGAGGGTCCTTAGGGTCCTGGTTACTGTCCTGGGCCCCTGGGAGGCTGGTGTGGCCAGCAGCCTCCCCAACCTTGCCCACAGGGGCTGCATGGTGTCCCAGCCTCAGCAGGGAGACCCTGCCTGGCTGAGGACAGAGGGGCTGCTCGGCGCAGGCGGGGCTGGCGCTGGCTTTTTAAGTTATTAAACGGTGCCCGAGGGAGACACTCTTCTTGCTCCCGTTATTTAAATTACAAATACTGGTGAGTGAGAGAGATTGCAGCTCCTTTCTAAACACTGCTGAAGTCTTTGGAAACCTTCTAGAACAGTTCCTGGGCTGGGGAACCGAGAAGGGTGTGCGGGGTGGGTGGAGTGGGGTGGGGAAGGATCAGTGAGACCCCAGATGACAGAGCTCCCAGCCACGCGCCTGTCATCAGGGCAGCTGGTGCCCACAGGTGCCACCTGCTCAGCGGCTCCCCAGGCGCGGGCACATAATGGCTCGTACGGCAAAGAGCCACCCCTGAGCTGAGTGCTGCTGGCTGTGGGGTCCTGGGGACCCCCCCGCCCATGATGTATGCACACCCCTCCCCTGGTGGTGTCCACTCTGGGAACCTTGGAGCTTCTGATAAGCAGATTTCTGAGTTTGCAGGTCCTGGCACCCTGCCCTTTCCTTCTGGAAGAAAAAAAAAAAAAAAAAAAAAAATCCAACAGAGTGAGCTTCCAGGCAAACATTTGTTAGTGCAGTTAAAACTGGCTTTGTGGCCACTGCTGTCCGGGCTCGCGGTTGGTGGAGCTGCCTGCGGGCCTGCTGGGTGCAGTGGGACAGGGACCTCCTCCAGGCAGCCCTCCTGTTCCTCACTGGCCGCTGCAGTGGCAGGGGACCAGGCAGGTGGGGATGCCCACCCTGGTCCTCCGTTGGCCTGCCCTGAGCCAAGGGCAGGGGCCAGGCAGCCTGTGAGCAGGGCCGTGCTGGGCTGCGGGTACCCGGTGGGGTCTCTGAGCGGGCCAGGCGCTCCCTTTGGGTCTCATGATTTGGTGGTGGGGGCCCTGGGCCAGTGCAGCAAGTCAGGGAGGTGGTGGCTCCCAGTCAGCAAGTCGCCCAGGGGCTGAGCTGTGCAGGGCTTCCCTGCCACGGGTACTCAGGCCTAGAGGCACCTGGCCCTCACTGCCTCAGTTTCCACCTTTGCATCCCTTGGTGGAGAGGCAGATCAAGGAGCCCATGTAGGCATAGGTTGTCTGGGGCCTCTGGGAGGCCGTGGCAGCCGAGACCCCTGCCTGCAGCCCCTGCCGCTCCTGCCTGGTCCTGTTGGGGCCACCGAGTCCATTAGGGACAAGGAGCCGCCCCAGGTACCTGACTCTGCCCTGGGCCGCCAAAGAGATCAGTGCAAACCTCAAGGCCTAACCTCGTGCCCACCCAGCTCCTGGGGACCCGCGCATGCCCGGCCACAGCGAGTTCAGCCCAGGCCAGGCTTGGCCCTGGGATGCCTAGGCAGGGATGCCAGCCCTGAATGGCATGACGTGTCCCTGTGGTTCATGGGCGACTGCTCTGCTGCCCTGCTGGCTCGGGGAGCAGCGCGCCACATCCCGGGGCAATGCCATCTTGAACCCAAGTGTCCACCTCACCTCAGACTGTCTTCCTCCCTAGGGGCAGGGCCCAGGTGCCTGGGGGGCTCTCCCCTTTACACAGCGTTTCTGGTTGCTAAGACCCCCCCACCCTACCCCCGTGCTGCATGTGCTTCTGTCAAGGTCCAGACCCTCTTTTTTTTTAAAGAATTTTTTATTTTATTTATTTATTTTTTTTCTTGTTTCAGAACCTTTGTTTGTTTATTCACTCATTTTTGTGGCCGGCTCAGCCCGCCCTGAGGGCAGGGCTGGCGCAGCATGTGGTGCCAGGGATCGAACCGCGGTCCCTGCAGCCGCCTAAGCTTTCTTAAGCAGGCACTTTAGACCACTGAGCCATCCTGCCAGGCTCCAGACCTTCTTATTAGATGGGGGAAATTCAATACTGCAGAATGATTTTATTTAATTCAATCTATCTCATCCTCCCCTGCCTCATCAGTAGCATTCCTGTAGAAGCTAAGGGAGTGTCCCTGGGGTTCATGTCCAGCCTGGGGAGCAGGGGCTCTGGGGGCCAGCGGTGGGTGCCTGGAGCCTTGTGTAGGCAGGCCAGGGTCCATGTCCTCCTTCAGGCTCTGCCCGGGGGCTGAGCTCTGCAGGGTTTCCCTGCCGCAGGATGGCCCAGCCCTGGGGATGTGGGGTGCAGGTTGTGCTCCTCTCAGCCACCTGGAGGTCCAAGCCCCAGCTTCTCCCAGGAGCGGCACGCAGACCCCACCCTCCCACCACCACCTTTTCCCCTCTGTGTGCGAGGGGGGGGGGGTTGCAAGGGAACCCTAAAGCCGACACCACCGTGGGTTCTGGACTTGGGATTCGGGTTGTTTGTGTGGGTTTCCCAAAGTAAGTTCCATTCTCATGTTAGGAGAGGGAGTTTCCTTGGTGCAGTGGCTTTGAAGAGGGCAGGGATAAATAGTCAGAGGTCTCAGATTCCCTCAGGAAGTTCCTAAATTGGGACTCTCACCATGGAGCAGAAACAGAGGATGTGGCCTTGCTTGGGAATTAAGGAGGGGAAACCAAGTCACAGGAGAGCAACGGTGGGTCACGGCACACGACCGGATGCTACCACGTGGGACCTGCCCTGCTATAGCCAGGCCTGGCCCCTGGTGCCCTGCTTTCCCAGCCTGTGCAGCACCAGCCAAGCCTGCTTGAGTCCTTCCTGCTAAAGTTCAGCTTTGTTCTTGCCCCACTGAGGCTTCTAAGAAAGCAACCTAAAACCAACTCCCGTCCGGTCCTCAGGGGCCAGGTGCGGGCAGCATCCTTGCCAGCACAGGTGGCCTCGGGACAGCACTGCAGAAGAGCCAGTTGTCCTGGGTCCTGGGGCAGCAGGCAGCCTTATCAGCTCAGCTCCTGGGGACAATGGCCCCTTCTCTGGGGAAGCCAGACGCAGGTCCCCAAGGAGCACATGCTGACCTGCCTGGCTGGTCACCGTGGGTCACCACCAGCACTGTCATGCATGTCTGTGCTCAGATCCCGTCCCAGGTGCCACTGACCCCAGCGTTCTCGCTGCATCGAGTGCAGTGGGAACTTCGTGCACCTTCTCCTGCAGACCCTGCCCCTGCCCCTGTCCTGCAGACCCTGCCCCTGTCCTGCAGACCCTGCCCCTCTCCTGCAGGCCCTGCCCCTCTCCTGCAGACCCTGCCCCTGCCCCTGTCCTGCAGACCCTGCCCCTCTCCTGCAGGCCCTGCCCCTCTCCTGCCGGCCCTGCCCCTGTCCTGCAGACCCTGCCCCTGTCCTGCAGACCCTGCCGCTATCCTGCAGACCCTGCCCCTGGCTGGCCTAGCGCTGAGCCACTGTTCCCCATTGGGGACTGTGCCCTTTGTTGGGCTTTGCCCACCACGTATGAGCTGTGTCTCCTGTACGCAGAGGAGCTCCTGCCTGGCTCTGAGAGCCCTGTTTGTGGCCTTGGCCTGAGGCTGCCTCCCACAGAAGCCAGTGAGTGGCTCCTGGGAGGCCTTGCCACCAGGGAGCATGGTCTGCAGACTTTGGGGGTCCGTGTCACTGGACAGCAGCAAGCTCCCAGCCGTGCCCAGCAATGAACTAGTTGGCCAGCCTGCCCCAGGGAGACCTGGCCCTGAGGGCTAAGCAGGGACCTGGGGTGAAGGGTCTGCTCCAGGGGGAATGAGCCCCAGGTCCTCACCTAGCAGGCTAAGTGTGGACAACTCCTGCACATACCTGGTCCCCTAGACCCTGAATTATCTGAGAGTGGAGAGAGCCCAGCCTTGAGGGGGAGGAGGCGCCGAGGGCCCTGTGCCCATTCCCAGGTGGCTTCCATTTTGTGGGCTTCTGTTCACCTCAGAGCAGAGCTGGTGGTGTGTGAACAGTGTACAAGGTGGCTCAGAGGAGAGGAGCAAGGGGCCGAGCGGTGCTAGCTCCCTGCCGAGCCTGGAGCCGTGATGGCAGATGGCAGGCTGGAACGTTTCCTTCTGGGGGCCGCATCTTGTGCTGGCAGAGAGGGAAGCAGAGGCAGGGCCACCCCGTAGTTCACTCAGGGCCCTCACGGTCCAGGCTGTGTGACCCTGCCCTGCTGGCGGTGCTTTTCCCGCAAAAGGCTCCATGGTGGGGGGTGGCGCTGGGTGGAGTTCCTGAGCACAGGCACTGCAGGCTTTCATCATGGAGTGGTTGGTCTGCCTGGGGACTGCCAGTCCACACCAGGTGTCCCCTGGCACGCACCGCATAGCAGGCACCCACCTTCCATGGGGACCAGAGCTGTGCAGCCAAGTGGCTCTTTTCTTCAAGAGCCAGGCGGGGATGGGGCGCTGAGGCGCCGGGACCGAGATGGGCAGGGGACGTCTGCGCCCCTTCCCACCACCGTCCCCTCCCTGGCCGTGTCCCCTCGGGCGCAGGCTCCCGGCCCCCGTGAACGGTCCCCTTGCCCAGCCTCCCGCAGCCCTGGAAGAGTTGAGGCGGCCGCGGCTGCCAGCCCTGCAGACTGTTTGGAATAGTTTAAATGCTTTGACACGGGGCTGCACTGGGTGGCGGGGAGGCAGTTTGCTGGGTAATTCATATGCAAAACTGCACTATAAATTTCCAGGCTGCCGAGTTGCTGTGGCACAGCGAGGGCTCCCGCGTACAGTACAGTATTTCTGCCATCTTTGTTTGCATTGCAGTGAGTCATCAAAAGTCTGTCTTGCACCAACACCCGGAGCCGCGCATTCCTCTGGCACCAACGCGCCACTGTTTTTAAAGCCGGGGCTGGGAGCTGGCATTTACTTCAGCTCCCAAATCAAAGGCGGCTATTCATTCCCGGAGCTGCCCGAGTGTTCCGTCCGCATCCGGCCGCCTCATTGAGATGCTGCGCGCTGCCCGGGAGAGCCGGCCTGGGTGCAGCTGAGCTGCGGCCGCGAGCCGGGCACCCCGCTCCCCCCAGCTCCCGCGCGCTCCCCACCCCAGGGCTCCGGCTCCGTTTGCTGCATTCCGGGTTCGGCTGGCGGGCGGGCGGGCGGGCGTGCGGGGAGCCAGCCCGGCCCGACTGCGCGGCTGCGGCACCGGCTGAAGGTAGGTCCTCCCTCCTCCCCCGCGGCCGGCGCTGCCCTCGGCCGGGAGGGAACTTGTCCGCAGCGGGGGCACTGCGGGCCTCCCCCGCGCGGCGCCCACCTGCCCGACTCTCGCGCGGGTGGCTCCGCCTTCATCCCCCGGCCCGCGGCGCGCTGAGGCCACCCACACTTTCTTCCCGCGGGACACAGCGGCCCTTTGTGCAGCCCCTGCGGAGTTGGGCCAGCGCCTTGTCCGGCGGCCCCCGCCCCCTTCGCGCAGTCGCCTGATAAACAGTAGCCGCCCGCCCTACCTCCTGGCACGCAGGGCACCCTCCGGAGACCCCCCTCAGTTACCTTGGCTGGGACCTGGGCCAGCAGGATTGGCCGGGAGGAGGGTCAGGCGCCCGTTCATCAGGCTGCGACAAGCTCTAACTCTAGCTCCTACCTGCCGTTGAGTCCCAGCCCGCTGCTTGCTGGGGACCCAGGTTGGGGTCGCTCCTGCTGGGGATGCGGGTGTGGCCAAAGGGACACAGTGCACCCTGAGCAGTGGCCCCGGTCCTGTAACCTCGGTCCGTCTCCAGATGCCCCCCCGCCCCGCCCCAGGCTGAGCAGGGACCCTGGAGGGAGGGGCAGCCCTCGGCTTCCAGGAGAGACTGCTCAGAAGGGAGCCAGAGGCACACCCGAAACCTGGCACCTCCACAGGGCCAGCATGGGCCCCTGGGGGATATGGGGCATCCCAGCCACCTGAACTTTTTCCCTTTTCCCTGGGAGAGGAGTTGCTGGGACTCTCCGAGCTGAGGCCCTGGCCCCTCCCCAGGTCACTTCAGCTGCCCTCCTGGTCCCTGCCTGTGCCTCCGCAGGCCCAGGACTCTGCCTTGTATCTTCTGCAGAGCGGGGGTCCTTGGGAGCAGCTTGGGTTGTGAGGGACCTTCTCCAGTTGGATATGAAACCCCAGGGACCCCTCCCGGGGGCTCCACAGTGGGGGGGGGCACCGCTTCTTTTGACCCACTCATGGGTAGGAGTGGCCTGGGCCTGAGGCCGAGGAGGCCGGGCTGCAGCTGACCGCCCTCTTCCTTCGCAGATGTGTCCCGTCCGGGCTGCCTCGTGCTGTGTCTAGCCCACCCACCCGCCTTGCTGCTCGCCATGTCTCAGATGCTGCACATTGAGATCCCCAACTTTGGGAACACCGTGCTGGGCTGCCTCAATGAGCAGCGGCTGCTGGGCCTCTACTGCGATGTGTCCATCGTGGTCAAGGGCCAGGCCTTCAAGGCACACCGGGCCGTGCTGGCCGCCAGCAGCCTGTATTTCCGCGACCTGTTCAGCGGCAACAGCAAGAGTGCATTTGAGCTGCCGGGCACAGTGCCGCCCGCCTGCTTCCAGCAGATCCTGTCCTTCTGCTACACAGGCAAGCTCACCATGGCGGCCAGCGAGCAGCTCGTGGTCATGTACACGGCTGGCTTCCTTCAGATCCAGCACATTGTGGAGCGCGGCACCGACCTCATGTTCAAGGTGAGCTCGCCCCACTGCGACTCACAGACGGCCGTCATCGAGGACGCCAGCTCTGAGCCCCAGAGCCCCTGCAACCAGCTGCAGCCAGCCGCCGCCACCGCCGCGCCCTACGTGGTGTCCCCTTCTGTGCCCATCCCGCTGCTGACCCGTGTGAAGCATGAAGCCATGGAGCTGCCGCCGGCCACCGGCCCAGGGCTGGCCCCCAAACGTCCGCTTGAGACGGGACCCCGGGACGGTGTGGCCGTGGCTGCGGGGGCCGCGGCGGCTGCCGGTGCAGCCCCGCTCAAGCTGCCCCGTGTCTCGTACTACGGGGTGCCCAGCCTGGCCACCCTCATCCCTGGCATCCAGCAGGTGCCCTACTCCCAGGCGGAGCGGACCAGTCCGGGCGCCAGCAGCCTGCCTGCCACCGACAGCCCCACGTCCTACCACAACGAGGAGGATGAGGAGGATGACGAGGCTTACGACACCATGGTAGAGGAGCAGTATGGCCAGATGTACATCAAGGCCACGGGCAGCTATGCAGGTAATGTGCCAGCCTATGGGGACAGTGGGCCAGGGTCCCTGGGGTGGTGGGAGGAGGAGCTGGATGGCGCCTGTGTACGGCTGCTTCCCAACCCCACCAGCTGCAGGCGAGTGCCCCAGGGAGCTCCAGCTGACTCTGGGCACACAAGGGTTCAGAGGGTCTCGGAGGCTCTCAGGCTTGTGAACTGGTCGCAGGCTGCTCAAGGCCACAGTGTCCCTGTGTGTAATGTTTGGGACCCTGATGTCTTGCCTTCCTCCCAGCTTCCAGCCTCAGTCCCCTGGTCCCCTGCTGATCCTACCTCAGGTGTCTTCCTGAGGCCGAGACGCCCCTGTGCCTTGCCCGCTTGTGTGCGAACTCCCTAGGCCTGGCACTGGCAAGTGGGCAGCCACAGTGGAGTGAGGAGCATGCTAAAGAGGGGACGCCCCTGTGGAACCTGGAGGCCCAGGGTGCCCTACTTGGAAAAGCTGTGTGTTGTGCATGCCCCTGGAGCCCACTGATGTTCGTGGTGCCCATGGTTTCTGGGCTCGCCCATCTGGTGGGCACCGAGCTGCACTGTGGGGAGCCTCAGCTTGTTCACACACCTTCCTAGCCTTGACACATCCGGGTACCTCTAGAGCACTGTGGCTGCAGACTGCGTGGCAGGTTCTTGGTGTCTTCCTAGGCACCCCATGCCCATTCAGCCTGCAGAGAAGCCACCAGCCTTGCCCTGTGCACCCAGCCCGCTTCACCACGGTATTCAAGGGCATGTGGGGTCATGTGTGGATTCCGCCACACGGAGGATGTGGCCCCCGGGCTGGGTAGTTCTCTTCCTGTACCAGGGCCCAGGGCTGGCACCTTTCTGTGTTGGCCTGGACGTGCTGGGTACGGCCTGGGACTCTGCCCCACGTGCGGTTTCCTCATCCTGTGGACCTTGGAGAGACGAGGAAGGGCTGAGACCCTTCCTCCAAAGACTCTGGCACTCAGAGCTCCTTAGGCCACAGACCCTGGGTGCTTGGTGTCCTGCTGTCCCTGAGGACACCACCCTGCATGGTGGCTGTGGGTGGGCAGAGTCAGGTCCAGGCAGTCACCTGCAGTGCCCAGCCCTGTCCTGGGGCAGGGTGGGGAGGCTCCTACGGTGCCCGTCCTCCATTCCTCGTCAGCTGGATTTTTGACAGGGTGGCTGCCGCCTGCCTCGGCAGGTATCCCGAGGAGCTGGCAGCAGCCTCGCACAGTGTGCATGAGGGGTGGGCACCTGGGCCCTGGGGCCCTGCCCTGCCCTGCCACACATGCTCAGGGCCATTCACGGCTCTCCTCGCCCAGCCTGTAAGTGGGGCAGAGCAGGGTGTGAGATTCCTTGGTTCAGATCTGGGTTATTGGCAGTGATGTCGTCGCTGGTGTCTCTGAGTGTGCTGGGGGAGGGAGGCCCAGCGCGGAGAGCTGCCCTCAGTACTGGCTCCAGGCTAGCCCCCGCCCCCTGTCTGCCCTGTCAGGTACCTTCCCACCCTACCCTGCCAGGAGCTGAGCAGGAGGCTGCTCATCCCTGGGCTCTGAGATGCGGGGTCTCCTGGGAACCCTTGTGAGGATTCTGTGTCCCTTCCTGCCTCAGTTTCCTGCCTGTCAGCTGAGTGGTTGGCTGGTGAGCCCCATGTCCCAGTCCAGTGTGTATGATCCCAAGGCAGCCCTGGTGCCACCACTTGCTTACTGGGCACCGTGGACAGCATGCCCAGGACACTGAGAGGACGCATGCTGTACGGGGGAGGTGACAGCCTCGGCCTGCCCTGCAGGGCCTTTTGGGTCCCCACCCTGCTGAGGCTGCTGCCTAGAACCAGTACCTTGATCGCTCTGTCCTCCATCCGAGGACACTTAGGCAGTGGGCAGTGATGCCACGGGGAGCGAGATCCCCACAGAGCCTGCCTGCGGCCACTCCAGTGCCTGTTGCTTGGGCCCTTGCTGTCCCTAGCCTGCCCCGTCCCTGCCTGCACAGACGCTGTCCTGTGAGCAGGATGGCGTTGGCAGTGTCTTGGGAGCAGAGCGTAGGGGTGGCGTCATGGGTGCCAGACACAGGGTGCTTGGAAGCTTCGAGGGCTGCTGCTATTGAGCTCTTCCTGGGAGTGAAGCATGCACGTGAACACTCACATCACACACATGCGAATGCATGTGAACACACACACCTCAGGACATGGCGGCCCCAGCTCATACTAGGGCTGCCTGCAGCCCCCTGATGGGCTGAGCGGGAGCCCAGCTCTCAATCGCACAGTGGTCTGAGACAAGCCCAGGACCCCAGGTCCATGCCAACCCTACCCTTCCCCCTCCCCGTCCCACTCGGGTCCCTGGGTCCGCCTGCTCCTAGCTCTGCCGCTGCCCCTGGCACATCTCCCTTCCGATGTCCTGTCAGCTCAGTGTCCCGCTTTGGGCTGGCTGTGACTTAGGGGCTGCACCCATGAGACGTTCTCCTGTGACCTTGTCCTGCTGTCCAAAGCCTGAACGCTGGACAGACACTGTTCAGAGCGCTGCCAGTTCCTGGTGGCCCGATACCCCTGCTCTGCCCTCTGAGCCCGTGCTGCCATGGCCCCAGGGCTCCGGAGGGAGACAGTGACCTGTCCTGCCCAGGTCTGCCCTTTCCATTGACACTTGTGTGGTGACTTGGGCATGGTCTCTTTCCACGGGTGAGCTGTCTGTGCTGTGTGGCCAGGAGTGCTCCACCCAGGGAGTCTTGCTGGCAGCCCCCATGCTTCCAGCCCTATCTAGGAGGGTCCCCTGCTGGCCAGTGCATAGGGACACCTGTCGGAGGTTGCTCCTGGCAGCACTCAGAACTCAGGGGCTGCCACTGGGATTCCCAAGAGAGGAAACTTGGAGCTGGGGCTAGGGTGGCTGGCTGAGTGTCCCCTTCCCTGCAGCCACTGTCCCTTGGCCCCAGCATGGACAGTCCATGCATGGGGCCCCAAGGAGCCCAGCTAGATGCAGCTGCGGAGTGATGGCTCCCCCTCCTGCCTAGTACCTCCCTGCCTGATGGCTGGCCCTGGTGGAGGAGGTACCAATCATGCGTCTGTCCCACAGCACTGTGTGCCCTTCCCCAGGGTCCCGCCCCTCCCCAGCTTTGGAGCAGCACCCTGTGTGCCCAGCACTGCACCCAGCATCCCCCCTGCCCCAATTGGTGTTGAGATCAGGTGACCTGCACCACAGGTGTCGCCTGAGGCCTGCAGTGGGTCTCTTACCCCTGGTGGCACTTCCTGGCCTGCAGGTCGCCAGCGCTGCATGCACAGGAAGGCGTGGGTGCCCTCTGTGCCAGCATTGCCGCCCTCCTGTGCTCACTGGGCTGCCTGTCCTCAGCACCAGCACCTCGTGAAGGGGACAGGCAGGTGAGCTGGGAGCAACTGGAACTGCATGACATGCACAGCAAGCCAGCTGGCCCTGGCGTGTTCCCTGACCTGTCCTCTCACTGCGTAGCCCAGGTTGGACTTGAGCTTGTGGTGATGCTCCTGCCTCAGCCTCCCTAGTGGTGGGATTATAGACCTGCACCACTGTGCCCAGCTCTTCAAATATTCTTGCCTAGATTTCTGTTTCTTTTTAAAAAGTTCGAGTTCTCTAGTTTGTAAACAAGTCCTTCATCAAATATTTTCTCCTGCGCTGACCTGGTTTTTATGATCTCAGTGGTATCAGAAGGTAGAAGTTTTATCTGGGTGGAGAACAGTTCGCTGGTGCTTCATGCCACAGCCAGCACCCCTTGGCTGGGTGCAGAGGCCCTGTGCTCCCCCTTCCGTGGGGCTGTGCACTCGTGTGTGTCTACGCATGTATATGTCAAGTACGTGTTCTGGTGGCTGCGTGGCCCTTCTCTTAGGTTCTGGCTGATGGTGGCCTGAGTCCGTTTCTGTGTGCCGTGGAGTGACAGCGAGGCTCGCTGGGTCCCCCTGGGTGTCCCCATCCCTCAGCTCGCTCTGGAACTGTATCTCCAGTGAGGGCAAGGTCTGGCTTCTGCTTTGCCCCATGTCCCCATTTGTGGACAGTGTGTGCCCACTGTTGGGGGTGTTACTACTGGGTGACTGCTCCTTGGGGAGTCTGTCAGGGTAGCCTAGAATTTGACCCTCAGACACAGCATGGTCCCCTGGCAGTGGCCTCGTTTCCCACCACTGGTGTTCAATGTTCACAGGCTTCTGGAGGCGGAGCCCACAGGCTACACACGCCACGTACCCAAGTGTGCAGCTTCTCCCTGTGCGCAGTCTGCGCAGCCATCACCAGGGCCCGCTTGGCACCATCCGCAGAGGCCCCTGTGCCGCCCTTCCTGCCCTCGATGGCCCGCTGTGGCACAGGGCAGTGGCCTGTACTGACTGGCTGCATGTGTTTGGTATGATGGTGTTGAGAAGCAGGTCCCTGCTCCCCATTTTTCTTGCTGGCTAAAGTTCTGGAGCGTGGACAGTGTCCCATGTCACTGCGCACAGCCCCAGGCATTTCTACTCCTGGGCTGCTCTGCCTCACGCCCCGTGACTGCCGCGCAGACGTGACTCCAGGCTCCCCGGAGCACAGCGCCTGTGTTGCCTGTATTCCTGTGGCCTCATCTGGTGTTTCGTGTGTCTGCTTTCGTGGCGGGCACTGTTGTACAGGCTGGGTACAGTTGGGCAATACTGCGAATGCCGTTAGAAAGGGTAGTGGTACAAGCACTTGCCTGGCAGACGCGAGGTCCTGAGTTCCATTCCCTGTACCAAACAGCGTGTATTTCAGGGCTGGGATATAACTCAGTAGTAGAGCGCTGGTCCTGCCTGCACAAGGCCCTGAGTCTGATCCCTGGCACTATACAGGCACACACACACTCACACACACACAGGCACGCACACAGGTGTCTTCCAGAAGACAACACGTTGCCATGACTCCCCGAGCAGTGTCCCGCCTCACGTGGAGCGCTCGTCTCAGTGTCCTGGCCGCTCTGCAGCAGCTCTGGTATCCTTTCCCAGGACCTGTAGTTGTGCTCTGCTGCCTCCTTGGGGTCCTGCACCGATTCCAAGTGAGGAAGGGGCAGAAGTTGGACAGTACCAGACAGTGACTAAGGTGGGTGCGGGAGTGGCGCCGTGGCTTGAGAGCTCCCACCGCGCCCTGAAGGCGCCCAGGAAAGAGGGCCCCAGGCTGCGTCTGCAAGTGCAGGAGCAGCCAGCTAAGTGGGCTGGAAGCGAGGGGGACGGTGTTGAGGAGACCCGTGGCAATGTGTCTTTTCCATGATAAACTTTGAACCTGTTAAGCCTGGTGAAGTGGTGGCATGTACCTGTAGTCTCATAACTTGTAACTTCATAGCTTGGGAGGCTGAGGCAGGAGGATTGCCATGGATTCAAGGCCTGAGCTATGTCACGAGACTGCGTCAAAAAATAGTCACTCACTGCCTGTTTTGGTCCTGCTGTGTGAATGTCCCTGTATGCCCCCCCACCAGGTCCCATGCCAGTGCTGACAGCTTCATGGGGTCCATTCCAGCCTTGTCCTCTCACTTTGGGGCCTCTGCTCCGGGTGGGGGAGGGCTGGGGGCAGGTGGTGTTGGGCCTCTGGCTTGGGAGCAGAGGCCCTGGCATGGGGCGGTGCCTCCTCAGAAACTGCCCTGACCAGCCGGCGCACCGCAGGGCTGAGGGCAGCGGGCGTCCTGGCTGCCAAGAGATCACAGTGCGGTCTGTGCCTCACTGACCTGGAGCATGTGTTCCAGGCCTGCAGGGCCCAGGGTGACTGTTGTGTTTCCGCTGTCTCTGGGGTGGCCGGGGCGCCCACAGGCCTCACGCTCCCCAAGTTCTCTCAGAAGGCACTCCCTCATGGAGCGCCATGTGTCTCGCTGCATGTTGGATAGGATCTGTTCACCAGTGAAGCCACTTGAGCCTGGAGTTGGCGGTTGTTAATTGTGGGAAGGTTTTTAATTTCCAATTTAATTACCAGTATTATTACCAGCTACAATTTACTTTAATTACCAATATTACTTAGATATAGAGCTATTCAGCTTTTCTCTTTCATCTTGTTCCAGTCATGGTAATTTGTGTGTTTTATGGAATTTATGTGTCTCTGAAGCCTATTTTGATAGGAGCAGCCGCTCTGGCTTGCCTGCCTACCTCCCCCCTTCCCCTCCCC